>NQII01004828.1:60405-127244 GCA_002778355.1 Clitarchus hookeri | reverse complement strand
GGGGTGAGAGGTAGCGATTAAGAAGGTGGGGGAGGGAAAGTGGGATTTTGGAGGCTGTGGAGAGGAGGCAGTTGTGTGTAGAAGGGTAGGGTGGGAGATGGTGAGTGCTTGGGAAGGGGGTGGAGCTGAGGGGTGACGTTGGGTAAGGAGGAAAGGTGGTTGGGGAGGGGGTAAAGGTTGTGTGTGCATGTGTGGAAGGGTGGTGCAGGATGGTGGTTGTGAGTAGGCCATTACGGCTGATCTGCGTGATCCACTGGACCTGTCTCAGAGCCTCTAATCCACTTTGCTGCTGAGAATTATGTGGTTCATTCATGGAGGAGCCTCGAATCCGCTTTGCAAATTTTAGGAGTCAATAAATACACCTTCCACTTTTTTGAACATTTTTGGTGAAAAAGGCATTTTTTTGGCACAATTATTAATTTCTGAAGTGATTTTAGGGCGAAACTATCCATTTTAATATGCCAGGCGTAACGAAATCACACATGTTGGACGGCTCCAACTTCAACTCACTGTATCATAGGACGTCTCTGGACTGTGACTCCAACGATCCCGTTTCCCAGAAGCTCCATCGTATATACTACTTACCCAGTTAATAAAACAATATCATGCTCAAATGAAATAAGTTGTATAAAAGAATTTCCCCGTAGTACTCTTGGAATATTAATACAAATATTTGGATTGACTGCCGTCCACAGAGTTTTTTAAAAGTAACTTTCGATAAGCACACCTTGAATGAATTAGAACAATTTAATTGAATTTCTAATAATTGATTTAATGGAATGGGCCTATTTTGTTTATATGTTCCGAAAATATTTTAATGGCTCTTTTGACGTGTATATGCATAAGTAGCGAATTTGTTTTTAATTTGAGGGCAGGTAAGTTTTAATTAAAATATTTTCGCCAATAAAACCAACAGTTGATTAAAGAGACAGTGCACTTTTTTTTCGAATATACAATATTATTTCATGTAGGCTATTTTAAAAAATATCTTCTTAACTGGAAGAAATTAATTTAATGTTAACTATTTACCGACAAACGCTATTGTAGAGCTTTGTTGTATGTTACAGAAAACCCTCAATTGACATTAGGTCCGCCTGGAAACTGCAACCGATTTCTAGAAACGTCAAAGATGTTTTTTCACAGAAAGAATATTGTGTTCAACTGTGTTGCATTGTTGTGTTCATATATCTGCATATGCTGATCTCACTGTAATTTCGTTTTATTTTTCTTTCTGTTAATTTCCGACTCATTTATTTCATGACAGCTTAATTACCTGATTTTATAGAACTGGCTATGTAATATTAACATATCATTCGATAATATNCATTTATTTCATGACAGCTTAATTACCTGATTTTATAGAACTGGCTATGTAATATTAACATATCATTCGATAATATCTTACCATTGTTTATTTTTGTATCAGTATTGTTATACCAAATTATGAGTTTTCTTGACGTACAAAACAGACATGCAAAGAAGTCTTTCCAGAAAAATTCCTCATTATATTATATTGTGTCACCAAACANCATTTATTTCATGACAGCTTAATTACCTGATTTTATAGAACTGGCTATGTAATATTAACATATCATTCGATAATATATTACCATTGTTTATTTTTGTATCAGTATTGTTATACCAAATTATGATTTTTTTTGACGTACAAAACAGACATGCAAAGAAGTCTTTCCAGAAAAATTCCTCATTATATTATATTGTGTCACCAAACAGTAGCCGATCTGTCATTTGAAGTGCTGGACACTGAATCCAGAAACTGATCACTTTTTGGCAACGAAACTTAACTTTGGATTCTGGAAATGTATTTCTGTTTTAATCACGGGTGACTACAATAAATGTAGAAATTTTTATTACTATTACTTTTCATTCTCATGAATTCTTATTTTAAACTGAGAACAATTTGTTGCAATTTTTACTTGCAAACTTAATAAACCACGTAGAAAATTTTTTTCAAAATACATATTGTTTTTGTTTGAGATAACGTCATGAACAGTATTATAAGCTACGCCCTCCTAAATCCGTCAAGTAGTACTTTCAGACCGACAACAAGGAAAAATGCATCGAGAACTTTGTATTTACCTGACCTGGTAAAAACATGAGCTCCAAATGTGAATGTTTCTCTAAATAATGTGTGGTTAATAAGCTCACCAATCTATTCCTTAGAATTGGTAACGTATAAACGGAGTGAAACTTGTAACTAAACTTAACTTAAATATTTTGACGTCAAAATGTGTAAAATAAAATTTTCCATCCCCAACATGTATATATTTTAACGAAGTGGCATAATTTAAGCAGGCGTAATAAAGGGAGCAAATTTTTTTAATGAGTTATGTGTTAAAGTATTATAGCTTTGTGTTGTTCTTAATTCGTGTCGCTGGAATTTAATTGGCATCGTGATAGTCGTATTTGTACTTGCAGCAGATTCATTGTGCCAATTGAGAGAAATATGGATCCTAGTATTCACTTCCGTGGCAATGTTTGAATATGTGAATGAAAGATATGCAGTGTGTTGTAGAAAGTTATTTGCAAAATGTTTGTATTTTTTTCCTTGTAGTTCGTCCATGTGATGACTCGTTCACGAGTGTCTTTCGACCACCTAGGCCATGGTTACTGCGCATGCCTTTGTGGGCGGCCATCATTACAGCGCATGCGCGTTTCCATACAAAATTTTGTACGTAGCATCCCAAATTAGCAGTTATACCTACATTAACCTAAGAGAGTAATTTTCTTTTTATTTAAAATAACCTAAACTAACCTCTAATATTGGTTTACGGAGTGCTTTCGTGGTTAAAATAAGGTATGATAGTAGGTGAATATGTGGGCATTTCGCTAGCGCATGCGCATGAGCCAAGGCTGTCCATAGACACATTAGAAAGATTCCCTGTGATTCCAAAAAGATCCTTTATCAAAATTTGTTATTCAAAATAACTACTTATGGTGTATTAACGATTAATATCACCAACAGCCATATCTGTGGATGAAATTAAAACTAACTGCTAACGTAAGGATGAAAAAGAAACGTGCGCTGACAGAATGTAATTTTGCTTCGATCGTAATTTTCCTCCTAAGTGCAAGCGAAGGAGTAGCGAAATTAATGGCGGAAGTGCATTTAAAAACGCGTAAGGAGAAAACCGCATATCCCCTTGTTCTTCACTCAGATATACATCAACCGATTCAGTTGCCTGAAGTCAGTATTGTTAGTTATTTTTTATCCCATTTCCATTTTTGCGGGAAGTAGTTTTGGCCATCAAATATTAGCAGTAGGACAAAGCAAAGTCTGGGGCAATGTGTTTAAACTGAAGCTATGTGGCTGTGGCAGTGGCTGGTGGTCTTTGGCTCGACTCGGATGAGCTCGGCAATCTTCGGCTTGACTCAACGGGGTGCTGGAAAGCTGTCGACTCAGGTTTGTCGAACGTACCCTAGGGTGCTCGGCAGTTCCGCCCACTAATTCTTTAAGCAAATGTTTGTTTCTGGTAGCTATTAGTATTATAGGTATTGGTTACGTCAAAATATAAATATTTTTGTTTATGTAAGTGTTATGATGTGGAGCATAACACATATTTTATTCCTCTATTTCATTCTCCACTTTAATCATTTATTTCTTACCTCAATTTATAGTACAGTTGCTATAGTTTCCATCATATCGTTGAAGAGTACACTGGTAACTAGCATTTTCAGCATTTTCTCCTAGAGCGCACCGATGAAGAATAAATATAGATGTCATATTGCTCGCTCGTGATTGGCTGGGGTCACATGACATCTCCGGCTCTGGGGATATATAAGGCAGGACATTTCGCGCATCGTTTCAGTTCTCCGTCTGATGTGAAAAGTGATACATTGTTTTCTCTCTGCTTACTTTCCTAGCGTTCAGTACAGTAACACTTTTTTTATGTTCAGCTCGTCTATTAAATTTTGTAGGGAATTATCGCGTGTGTTCGAATTCATGTTTATTCCATATTGGATGGTGCAAAAAACTAATAAATAATTTAAATTATCAAAAACACATTAATTACGATTTTTTTATTTGAACATTGACAAAATCAAGATGAAGAATGCATTAAGTGGTGTACCTGCGAGCAGCATCCTGACTTCTTCTTTGCCTATATCGTCATCGATGTCATCCGCGGAACCCTCGTCAGCATCTTCAACTGGCATCTACAGAGCCGTTACGTCCTCACCCATTTCGCTTCTGCAAAAAACATTAAGGTTCATCCACAATGCTCGAAGACATTAAGTATGGATGTTCGAAGAATGCAGATCGAGAGACATATAAGTGTGGAAATTGCGGATTGTCATTTGCGAGAAACAGTAGTTTGCAGAGGCATGCGAAAACCTGCGCAGCTGTTGTACCTTCATCTACCAAAATCCGCCGTGTACAATCTCCTTCAAAACAACTTATATGTGTACTTCCAACTAAACCAAGGTTTTAGGATGAGCATCCTCCATCGTACCAGCGACCATCACGCCCAAGAATCGTGGAAGGGTCTGGATTAATAAATGACAATGGTTTTGTAGAGGCTGAAATGGCTTTCCGGCGTATTTCAAAGACATGTATCACTCTAAACGAGNAGAGGCATGCGAAAACCTGCGCAGCTGTTGTACCTTCATCTACCAAAATCCACCGTGTACAATCTCCTTCAAAACAACTTATATGTGTACTTCCAACTAAACCAAGGTTTTAGGATGAGCATCCTCCATCGTACCAGCGACCATCACGCCCAAGAATCGTGGAAGGGTCTGGATTGATAAATGACAATGGTTTTGTAGAGGCTGAAATGGCTTTCCGGCGTATTTCAAAGACATGTATCACTCTAAACGAGNGATAAATGACAATGGTTTTGTAGAGGCTGAAATGGCTTTCCGGCGTATTTCAAAGACATGTATCACTCTAAACGAGGTCTGCTCATAAAAATATATTTGTACATTTTTGGCTTGCATGACGAAAATATCGTTGAGGAATGCATCAGAGAAGTACAGGAGGAGGGTCCAAATAAATAATAACTGTCCAGAGTGTAAAAACACGATACCGAATCCTTTTAATGAAGGTAGGGACAAAAGAGCATTCAAGACTGCGAATGTACCTATGTATGAGACTGAGGAAATCGAAAAGGTTGTAATATTCTTTATAGGAAAAACATGCGAAGAGGTTGAAATGTACAAAGAATGCGTTTCCATATGGACACTACCAAAAGTTATCACCTACAATTGTGTGTCAACAAGCTGGACCCCCTTTGCGTTTCATCATACATCAACTTACCAGCTTACATCAACAACAGGAAGGCCGTAATTAACCTACAAAATACCAGTGACCACATGAGCAAGTCGACAACCAGTATCACGAACTGGAATCAAAATTTTATTTATCAGAGCTAGAATTCCCTACACACAGAGACAAATCAAAATTTTCGAAAAGAACAACCCTGCTGTTTTGGTCATGTTTACTCACTTAATGCTGAGGAGGAGATTGTGCCCATTCGTGTTACAAAAAAAGAGAACCCAGACCATTTCGACCTCCACCTCCTCATCGCCGCAGATGGGAACACCCAATATTGTTATATAAATATTTTTAAACGTTTGATATTATCGTAGCTGATGGCTCACCATGGTGAAATTCACATATGCATTCACTGATTCATGTATTATGATGAACAGCCAAGGAAATCCAGACAAACAGAGCAGCAGTGCCTAGAAAATTACAAAAAAAATATTGCAAGAAAAATGCCCCAGCGAGAATCCAGATGCCACAGCCAGGAGAGGATGGTAGGCCACCGGTATTAACATTTAAGAACTATCACCACTTTGAAAAACTACCCATTGTGGTTTATGCAGAATTTAAAGCCATTCTGAAACCATCAATACCTGCGAACCGGACCCCAGCCGCTTCTACACATGTGCCTATCAGAAGCACGAGATGTACATCTTCTGCATTTATGTCCATGTGAAAAACGACATTATCCCTGCTGCACTAACATCCATGCTGTGCAAGGACCCTATCATATGCACGCGTAATGATGCAGAAAAAAAGTTTATGGAAGTAATTGTAGATATTGGCAAAAGAGTGAAAGATATTTAAACCACATCAAAGCCAATGGATCTTCTCACTTATGTAGATAATACCAGGTACACAAGAGCGACAATGTTCTGCTGCTGCACTGCTCCATTCATGCATGATAAATATAAGGTTAGTGTCCACGACCACTTCACCGGGTGGTACATCGGGTCTGCTTGCACCACCTGCAATTTTCTGTGCAGAAGACCGAAGAAACTATTCTTGTTTTTCCACAAGCGAGATCCAATGAGAATTTTATCGTAAGACAGCTGGTGTAGGACAAGAAAAACATTTTTATCATTCCACACACGAATGAAAAATTTATCACATTTTCAAAGCAGCTGGGTGACAGATTTTTTATCCAGTTTGTAGATACTTTGCGGTTCATGGCTTGAAGTCTGGTGTCCTTGGTCGAGTTTTTATAACATAATAAATTTATCACCAACCAAAATTCTCCAGTGCTTGCCAACTGCCTCTCGCCATGCGCAAAGGAGTTTTTCAATATGATTATGTCGACAGTTGTGAGAAGCTGGACGAGTAGCAGTTTCCTCCGAAAGATGAATTCTATAACTGGCTGATGGGCTCTGGAATCAGCAACGAAGAATAAACCCACTCCCCGGGAGTATGATAAACATTCGACTGAGCGAACATGGGAAAGTATCCAGAATGGTACTTTAAGGTGGAAGTGATTATCCTAGCATACATATTTGAAAATTTTTAAAATCTGTTT
The DNA here is from genome assembly GCA_002778355.1 of Clitarchus hookeri. Classification (NCBI taxonomy): domain Eukaryota; kingdom Metazoa; phylum Arthropoda; class Insecta; order Phasmatodea; family Phasmatidae; genus Clitarchus; species Clitarchus hookeri. The sequence goes on along the minus strand of NQII01004828.1, from coordinate 120,444 downwards.
ATTGCCACATACGAACTAGACTGCGCCCATGAAATGAGCACCCCAGGGTTCACATTTGACGCAATGTTAAAAACAAACATGGTTATAGCTAGAGTTACTCACAGATTACGAAATGCAAATGATTATTGAATAAGTAATTCACGGTGTTGTGGCCCAATACATGAAGCAACATACTGTGGCGAACAATTCATATTCAGTAGAAACATATGACCCTAGCAAGCCAACCACATTTTTGCAATACCTCGACGCAAACAACCTGTACCATTGGGCCATGCCGCTGTCGTTGCCAATGCGCAACTTCAGGTGGGTCTACACCAACATCGATGTCACGAGCGTGCCGGATGATACTGATGCTGGCTATATTCTGGAGGTTGAAGTCGAGTACCCCACAGCCCTGCATGAGGAACATCGCGATTTTCCTTCCTACCAATTAACCAGTTTCCTCCAGGATCAAAAATGCGAAATAAACAACAAAATTGGAAAATAATAAACACTCTACTGTACATTACCGCAACTTGAAACAGGCATTGATTCACAAATTGAAGTTTACGAAATGTAANATAATAAACACTCTACTGTACATTACCGCAACTTGAAACAGGCATTGATTCACAAATTGAAGTTTACGAAATGTAACAGAGTGCGAGAATTCGAGCAAAGTCCCTGGCTGAAATGTTTCATCGAGTTAAACACTGCAAAACGCCAAGAAGCCAACAACGACTTCGAAAAATAATTTTTTTAATGGGACAATAATGCAACTTTCGGAAAATTTATGTATAACAAAAAAAAACGCCGAAAGTTGAATTGGTATACAAATGAAAGGGACAAAATAAGGTAGTCAAGCTAACATTCCTATATCGAACAATATACGAAGAAAATCTTTGCCTGATTTGACTGCAACATGAAGACATACTGTTAGATAATCCTTTTATGCAATATTTTCAGTGCTTGACCTCTCAAAATCATTAATGTACAAATGCGATTATAATGTGACGAAGGCTTTGTACGGAGAAGACATCGAGCTCATGNATAATAAACACTCTACTGTACATTACCGCAACTTGAAACAGGCATTGATTCACAAATTGAAGTTTACGAAATGTAATAGAGTGCGAGAATTCGAGCAAAGTCCCTGGCTGAAATGTTTCATCGAGTTAAACACTGCAAAACGCCAAGAAGCCAACAACGACTTCGAAAAATAATTTTTTTAATGGGACAATAATGCAACTTTCGGAAAATTGATGTATAACAAAAAAAAAACGCCGAAAGTTGAATTGGTATACAAATGAAAGCGACAAAAAAAGGTAGTCAAGCTAACATTCCTATATCGAACAATATACGAAGAAAATCTTTGCCTGATTTGACTGCAACATGAAGACATACTGTTAGATAATCCTTTTATGCAATATTTTCAGCGCTTGATCTCTCAAAATCATTAATGTACAAATGCGATTATAATGTGACGAAGGCTTTGTACGGAGAAGACATCGAGCTCATGNCCTCTCAAAATCATTAATGTACAAATGCGATTATAATGTGACGAAGGCTTTGTACGGAGAAGACATCGAGCTCATGTATACATACACCGACTGTTCCTGTATCAGAATCGAACCCGGGACTTTTACGAAGACATGGTTTCGGACTCACAGTTCTTTGCAGAGTTCGACACGAGCGGCTATGCCAACAAGAAAGTGATTGGCAAATTCAAAGACGCTAGTGCGGTGGAAGATCATAGCCGAATGCGTAGGTCTCAGAGCGAAGTTATACTCGTACAAGTACGGCATCAAAGTCACTAAAAATGCTAAGGGTATCCAAAAGTGTGTGGTACATAATAAAATCGAATTTTCTGATTATCTTGCAGTCCTAAACGAGCATCCAGCAAAAAATGAGACCATGAATATAATACACTGAAGAGCCAAGAAAACTGGTACTCCTACCCAATATCGTGTAGGGCCCCCGCAAGCTCGCAGAAGCGCCGCAAGACGATGTGGCATAGACTCGACTAGTTAGTGAAAGTATCACTCGAGAACCACTTATCCTACATACTTGTTTTTTTTTATTAATAGCTACGTTCTCTGACCAGGTTTTAGTATATATATTGTTACAAAAAGTAACATAAGGAATAAGCAGTGGCGACCGTAGTGAATCAAGTCGGAAAAAAGCTTGCCACCAGCGCACTCTCTGGCAACACGCTGTCTAAAACTTTAAAGATGGAACAAAATCATGTAGTAAAGAATTGTGTGGAATAAAAAGACCTAAAAAACCCTTGGTAGCATATATCTATTTATAACAGAGAAAAAATAATAAGTGTTGCGGTGGTGTGCAATTATAATCTATTATATGAAGTTTTCCTGATGTAGTCATTGTTAACGGTTCAATCTACTATATGACTTGGTATTTTTAGGCCCATGCTTCTTGTAGTTTTTCCTGACAATGTCTGCACTTGATTTTCAATTTCAATGTGTGCAAGGTGAAAACCATCGACATTGAATGTTGCTTGTGAATTAACTGGTAAAAACGCTTATTAGTATTTCTCTGTTATAGATAGATACTAGCGAACCGGCCTGGCTTCGCCCGGGTACAATTGAGTTTTATAGTGGTACAGTAATAAATAAATTGGGAAAAGACAATTTATTTATGTAAAAACAGAATTATAAAATTATACCATGTTGGCCTAGGCTTTTAACTGATTACGGCAACCCAAAAGAAAGGAAATATTTTTTACCCGATATCCAAGAAGTAGGGTATTGTTTTTTAAGTGTATCAGTGCAACTATCGCATAGTTACCACATTTCCGCTTTCCAGGGTCGATGTATGAAAATCAAGAAGTGAGTTTCATCAAGTTGTAGCTGTAGAAATAGGTGTACTTCGGTACTACTTTTTGAACTTGGCTGCGGGATCTTAACAGATCACCAAAGTTAAATAACGTACCCAGTGGCACACATTTGGATGGGTGACCGCTTTGTGGCATGACATCTGAGCACTTCCTGGCTTCGGAGGGGACGCTAAATAATCGGTCCCAGTTTTTATTGATTGATAGAAGTCCCAGAGCCATTTCAGAGGTCCTATGGCAGCCTGATAGACTATAACCCCCGAAGAAAAAATGTATTTCGGTCACATTCCCAGTCGTTGAAGAATTACGTTTTGTTGTTATTTCACAATAACAGTACAATTTTCCGGGACAAAAGTATTATATGTCCTGTTCCATGACCTAAAGTACCTACATACTAAATCTCATCTAAATCCGTTCAGCCGTTATAGAGCTGACTGGTAACAAACACACACACAAATTCGCATTTACACAAAGGTGATAAAAGTCATGGGATAACAATATGCAAATATACAGATGGCAGTAGTATCGCGTACAAAATTTATAAATGGGCAGTGCTTTGGATGGGCTTTCATTTGTAGTCAAGTGATTCATGTGAAAAGGTTTCTGACGTAATTATGGCCACACGACGGGAATTAANTTTGTAGTCAAGTGATTCATGTGAAAAGGTTTCTGACGTAATTATGGCCACACGACGGGAATTAACAGACTTTGAATCGCCTTACCATCAACCTCGATCTGCGTACCCTGTAAGGTAAAGCCTTTTGGTTAAGGAATTCAACATTCCGAGAACCACAGTCTCAAGAGTGTGCCGAGAATACCTCATTTCAGGCATAACCGCCCACCATGGACAACACAGTGGCCGACTGCCTGCACTTAATGACCGAGACCAACGACATGTGCGCAGAATGGTCAGTGTTAACAGACAAGCNAGTGGCCGACTGCCTGCACTTAATGACCGAGACCAACGACATGTGCGCAGAATGGTCAGTGTTAACAGACAAGCAAAACTGCGTGAAATAACCGCAGGAATCAATGTGGGACGTACGACGGACGTGTCCGTTAGGACAGTGTGGCGAACTTTCGCTGTACTGGGCTATGTCAGCAGAAGACCGACTCGAGTGCCTTTACTAACAGCACGACATCGCCTGCAGAGCCTCTCCTGGGCTCGTGACCATATCGGTTGGACACTAGACGACTGGAAAACCGTGGCTTGGTCACATGAATCCCGATTTCAGTTGGAAAGAGCTGATGGCAGGGTTCGAGTGTGGCGCAGACCCCACGAATCCATGGACCCAAGTTGTCAACAATTAACTGTGCAAACTTTGGTGGCTTCATAATGGTGTGGGCTGTTTTTACATAGAATGAACTGGGTCCTCTGGTCCAACTGAACTGATCATTGAATGGAAATGGTTATGTTCAGCTACTTGGAGACCACTTGCAGCTATTCATGGACTTCTGGTACCCAAACAGCAATGGAATTTTTATGGATGACAATGCGCCATGTCACTGGGCCACAACTGTTCACGATTGGTTTGAAGAACATTCTGGACAATTCCAGCGAATGATTTGGCCACCAAGATCGCCCTACATAAATCGCACCGAACATTTATGGGACATAATCTAGAAGTCCGTTCGTGCACAAACTCCTCCACCGGCAACACCTTCGCAAATATGGACGTCTATAGAGGCAGCATGGCTCAATATTTCTACTGGGGAATTCCAACGACTTGTTGAGTCCATGCCACGTTGTGTTGCAGCACTTCGCCGGGCAAAAGTAGGTCCCACACGATATATGCAGCATCCCATGAATTTTGTCGCCCCAGTGTATATTATTAGTATGATATGATACTGCGGAACGTTTTTTAGGTCTAGACAGCGCGCTGGCAGCATATTTTTTTGCCACTTGTTTCCCTATAATCGTCACTGTTTATTCTATATGTTACTTCACGTAACAAAATAGACTGAAGTGCCAAAAAAAAACTGGTACATCTGCCTAATATCGTGAAGGGCCCCCGCGAGCACGCATAAGTGCCGCAAGACGACGTGGTATGGACTCGACTAAGGCCTGAAGGCATGCAGGAGGCAATTCATACCATGAAGCCTGCAGGGCAGTACACAAATCCATAGGAGTGTGAGGCGGTGGATTTATCTTCTGAACAGCACTTGCATGTCGTCCCATATATGTTCAATGATGTTCATGTCTGGTTATGGAAGTTTCTAAAGTCAGAAGAGTGTACCTGGAGCCACTAGGTAGCGACTCACGACGTGTGGGGTGTCGTATTGCCCTGGTGGAATTGTCCACGTCCGTCGGAATACACAATTGACATGAATGGCTGCAGCTGATCGGACAGGATGCTTACATATCTGTCACCTCTCAGAGTCATATCTATACGTATCAGGGTCCCATTTCACGCCAAATGCACACACCCCCCCCCCTATACCATAGCTTGAACAGTCCCTCGAGTCACCCCGAATTTAAATACCTTGTTCCATGCTCTTTCATTACTAGCGAGGGGTTTTTCTCCGAGTCATCCTGAATTCGAACACCTTGTTCACGCTCTTACAATCCGTTTTTTAATTTTCTCACCAGCTGTGCCCACGACTCTGTTCGCGTGGACTACAGAACTATTATTTAAATATTTGTTAAGTAAAGTTGAATTTTACTTAGTGTGAGTTATGAGATAAATAATAATTACACAAATATTATTAATAAAACAAACTATTTTTTTTCCATTTTAATATTTTGCATAAATCATTTGCTGTTTTTTTTTCTTTTTCTAATCTAAAGACAAATATTTTATCGCATGGCCTCTTTGTGACATTGTGCTTTCGTCCCACACTAACAACTTACGTTAGCGCAGCATTGTACCCCGAGCGCTATTTTTAGTAAACTTTTTTCCTGAGGGAATGAGATATTTTTTCGTGATAAAAAGTAGTCTATGCAACTTCCCGGCCCTCTAACTATCACTGTACAAAAAATCAAGTCGATCAGATGCTCGGGTGCGATGTGAAAGATGGACAAACAAACAGACAAACAAACAAACAAACAGACAAACAAACAAACAGACAAACAAACAAACAGACAAACAAACACACTTTCGCATTTATAATATTAGTTTGAATTTTCTCTTCGATTGACTACGCGAGGCTCTCTAAAGGGTTCTTGGCCCCAGTAGGATATGCGAGGCACTCGAAAAGGTCTCGACACCGATTGGCTATGCGAGGCCCTCAAACGGGTCTCGTCTCTGATTGGCTAAACGAGGCTCTCGAATGGGTATCGCCCCAGCCAGTCCCTTCCGTGACGCCCCCGACTACAGGCCCTACTTCATACACACACCCACGAACCGTTTAAGATACAGTCATTGAATTCGTAACATACACATCACCTCCGACAAGGAAAGTGATCACAAAGTCGTTTAAGCTCTATGCGAAGTTATAATCATAGTTCGCCGGAATTTCCAAACTGTTTAAGATATAGTCACCAAATTCGTAACCTTGACATCAATCCCAACAAGGAAAATGATTGAAGGGTCATGTATGCCCTAAGCGAACTTATAAGCATAGTTGGCTGTAATGTCCTAACCGTTTAAGGTACAGATGCCAAATTCGTAACATAGGCATCACTGCCGTCATGGAAAATGTTCGCAGGGTCATTTATGCCATATCCGAACTTATAATCATAGTTGGCCGTAATTTCCAAAACGTTTAATATATAGGTCCGCAATTCGTAACATAGACATCGCATGTGACAAGGAAAATGACCGCAGTGTCAAATATAGCCTACGCTCACATATAAACATAGTTTTATTTGATTTCCGAAATCCTTTAATATTAAATCACCAAATACAAAACATAGGCATCACCCGACAAAAAAAAAGGTCGCTAGTGTCAAGTATGTCCTAAGCGAAATTTAAAAAAAATGCCTCGATGGAGCTATAGTCCATAAAAGTTAGATCAGTGTTTATATCCCACCGATAAGTTTAGTAAAACGCTATAATGCACATCGATATGAGAAAGAACTAATAATCGCAAGTACTATCACCAAAAAAGAATCCAAACAATTGCGATACGCCTTATACGACTTGAAAAATCGATTTTCCTTTGCACGATAAAGCATGCATTGACGCAAGACAATGATATGACTGGCCTTCCTGCTTATTCGTCGAGTAAACTAAGTGACGGTTCGAGCACCCATAACATTATTCAGGCCTGCACCGTGTTCCAAAACATTGTGTGATTAAGGAAATACGAGTGTTTCAGACATTTACTATGAAGAGCACGAGCCATACCTTCGCCAGAAGCTGTGAACAACAAACGTGCTCCGCTATCATGCGAGGTGAAAAATGAAGAATTACAAATAACCAGGACAATGAGAACGTATATGTGACCAACATGTATATTGCTGACGATGTAAAATATGTATATTATACTGATGATGATGAAGTGTCGACATCTACAAAGCAAAAGCATAAACATATAGTGGAATATAAGAGCTACTTGAAGTTGGGAAAGAATAAACGCAGATTCGAACACAGCACTCTGGCCCAGAGGTATCTCGCATACTACTCATCACAGAATAACATAGATGCTGACATATATCGTGAACCGTCTGCGAAGAGTGGCACGAAGTCTAACTATCTATTTTCTGAAGATCCCAATGACCTGGTTGATAGACTATGGATGTTGGTTACATTGCAGAAAAGTGGCCAACTTTCTGTCGACGAAGAGATAAATTATATTATTGATGAGCTCAAAGCTAAAAGCCTATATTGGATGACATAAGATGTATGTGTATGATTTTGTAATAAATATGAATAAATGCAAAAAAATAAAAATAAAACTTTTTTTGACTAAAAAATTTGCTATTTCATTATAAATGTCTGGCAACTGGCAAGTGAACATCTTGCTACAATACTTCCAACTTACTTCCCGATGAACAACAAACATTATCTTCACACTTCTTGCTATGTCTATTCAGACTATCACTGCAGGCCAACATACCATGACTACTTACATATTTTCGCTTTGTAAGGAGCAAATCTGCAGTCACAAATGGTAAGTCTTCAACCAATGATTTGATCTTTATATTCTAACAGCGTACGTGATCGTGGTAGACGTATCTAGACACAACAATATGCTTTTATATGTTTATCACGATGTGATGCATTGAGTATGGTCATGTATGAAAATATTTTGTTGGAGATTAGTTAATTGTGATTTTTGCATGATGAGCTCGATACTTAAATATTATATATAATGATTCAATTTTTTTAATTACATATCATATTATATGTTTACCTGTAAAATGATCAGACTCTCTATAGGGTTTTAACATGCTATACCTTATTTTCAGGGATGATACACCATCTCCAGTGCGGTCAGGTTATATGAATAATTTCCCAAAAATAGCACATAACAGTATCGTCTCTCTTTCATTACTAATGATTTAAATGTTTGTCTGGTATGGGCATACATTTCTAACACTATAAATTCTATGTACTCAAATCAGTACATGTATATAGTTAGTATATAAAACTGGATAAATTGATACCTTGGAATGCATAACTTAATTCGGCTTGTAAAGCAAAAGGTATGTGTGGGACCCTGGAGCCTGACGCAACTCTCTCTTGGATAGTGTTCTGTGTCATCCATTCGACTTGCCAAGACCTGCACGGTGCTCGCATCGCCGGCCGACAATCTGAGCTGCCTCACATATTCCCTTTTATTTGAGCGCACAGCGACAGTCCGGTCGGACATGTTCCGCTGCTAGCGTTGTACTCTGAATGCGATGGTTTCGTTTTAAGTCCGTTTGTAAGGTAGTCGTTAGCTATTCTGTTGTACTGACCAGGACCGTCTGATATTTTATGGCATCGTTTAACCCACAGCGTACAGTCCCGAGGTTAATGTAATATGTAATTCTGATGGTGGTCAAATGTTTATAATAATTTTTTCCTTATATTTATTTGTATCTGTTTGCATCGATGTGTAGTAGTGTTTAATTTCCGCACCTGTGCTTTTCGACTTCGCAAAAGTATTTTTTTTTTTTCGACTAACGTGATGTATTGAACACGAAGCTCGCACAATAAACATAGGTTGATAAAAGGTTATAACTGTTTGGATTAATAACTTTTAACATATCTGTTTACATCAGCATGCTATTTTGAAAACATCCTAGGCATGAGAGACAGCTAAGAATCACTTCGTCCTGCTACAGATAGACAGGTAGGTCTTTGTAGGCGGATTTTAATCCGTGTTTCACACATGCAGGAAGGAGTTATTTAGGCTGGTATGCAAGCTCGGTATCTGAATGCTTCAAGTGATTTAACATTTCTGTTTGTCATGATAACTAATGAAATTATCTAACAAGTTTAACAACGTCCTATCGTTTTCACAATGTCTTCTCGATGACTAGAGAATGAATTTATGAATAATGCGTGGTGGCACGAACTGCTTTTGCGGGCCTAAGAGTGAATAGGGTAGGTGGAAGTGATATCCTTTACCAACACTAGTTTATTCGAAGCAATTTTTTAATAGTCATGTTTGATGCAATAAAACGAAATAAATCGTTCACTGGCACTGTATAACTGAATTGTTGTCGTAAAAGAACATGTATGTGTATTATGGGATGGGAATGGTTGCTAAGTTCTTATAACTCTTTCCGTATTCATTATATTTTTTATATCTGTTTGCATCAGTGTAAATATTATCGTTTCCACACATTTCACAGCCAAAATTTCTTCGTCGAACATAACATACAGTGCACGATGCTCACACATATGTATTTGTCGGTAAATATGAATAACTGTGTTTGTCTCAGTACGTAGCAGTGTCAACTCACTCTTGCGCGACTAATGGTTGAAATGTACTAATATATAAAACATAACTATTAAACATGATAAATTTATTGTTTGTACTGTATAACTGAATTCCTCTCGTAAAGGAGAGTACATGTGTGACTCGGCTCGTCTGTCATTCTGGAGCCTGATGCAACATATCTTGGCTAGTGTTCTGTGTTATCCCTTCGCTTGTCGAGACCTGCACGATGTTCACGCTGGCCAACGGCTGGCTGGGGGAANCTAATATATAAAACATAACTATTAAACATGATAAATTTATTGTTTGTACTGTATAACTGAATTCCTCTCGTAAAGGAAAGAACATGTGTGACTCGGCTCGTCTGTCATTCTGGAGCCTGATGCAACATATCTTGGCTAGTGTTCTGTGTTATCCCTTCGCTTGTCGAGACCTGCACGATGTTCACGCTGGCCAACGGCTGGCTGGGGGAGATCCTACAGATTCTCATGATGTTAGTTGATCGTTCGAAGTCAATCGGGATGGATGTGCTCCTCTGCTGGTGTTGTCAGTGGTAGTTGTTCACTAAATGGGAGAGTTTAGTTTCAGTCGGTTCGTACGAAAGTCGTTTGCTATTCTGTTATATTGGCCAGGATGGTTTGGTATTGTATAACATCGTTTAACAAACTGCACACAGCACTTGGCGCGTGATTAATATGTAATTGTGCTGGTTGGTAAGTGCTTATAACTATTTTCCCTTTACATTTGGTTTTTATATTTATTTGGATCAGTGCGTAGCAGTGCTGCCTTATCGCACATGTGCTTGTCAGCTACGCAAAAGCATTTTTTTCGACTAACATGATATAAAGCGCACGATGTTCGCGCAATATATAAAGCCTTTTAAATGCTTTTAACAATTGGTTTTATAAAAAGTTTTACATCCGTTTGCATCAGCGTGTAGCAGTCGCGTCTCTTGCGCGACTAAAGAATTATATGCAGGTTTTTTTGGTGACAAGTAAAGGAAAATCGATTTCTCAAGTCGTATAATGCGTATCGCAATTGTTTTGTATTCTTTTTGGTCGGTGGTACTTGTGATAATTTGTTCTTTCTCATATCGATGTGCATTCTAGCGTTTTACTAAACTTATTGGTGTGATATCGAATTTCGTACCTACATATTAAACGGATTGGAAATTACGGCCAACCATGCTTATAAGTTCACATAGGGCATAAGTGACCCTGCGAACATTTTCCATGACGGTAGTTATGCCTATGTTACGAATTTGGTATCTGTATCTTAAATGGTTTGGACATTACAGCCAACTATGCTTATAAGTTCGCTTAGGGCATAAATGACCCTTCAATCGTTTTCCTTGTTGGGATTGATATCAAGGTTATGAATTTGGTGACTATATCTTAAATGGTTCAGAAATTATGGCCAACTATGCTGATAAGTTCGCAAAGGGCATAAATTACCCTGTGATGATTTTCCTTGTCGAGAGTGATGTCTATGTTACGAATTTGGTGACTCTAACTGAAACTGTTAGAGTGTGTGTGTGTGTAAAAAGTACTGCCTGCAGTTGGGGGCGTCCTGGCAGGGACTTTCAAGAGCCTCGCATAACCAATCAGAGACGATACTCTTTCGAGAGCCTCGCGTAGCCAATCGGGGCCGATATTCTTTCGGGAGCCGCGCGTAGTCAATCGGAGAGATTATTAAAAAATAAAATTATAATGTTAGATCATGAACAAGGTATTTGAATTCGCGAAGACTCGAAGAAAACCCCCTCGCTTGGAATGCAAGAGCATGGAAGAAGGTATTCGAATTCGGGAAAACTTGGAGAAAACCTCCCTACTTGGAATGCAAGAGCATGAAGTATAGAACAAGATGATCGATGTTGGCATGAAATGATAGAGCATGAAATCCCGCTATCCCTCACTTGCGCAAAAATAAGTCACTTAGTCCGATTGTGGAGTCATGAGCAATGTCAGCCGCATTGTGAAAGATATATTTTTTGAGGTAAATTTGGGAAGTTTTGAAGGAAATTCGGGAAATTTTCTGGTAAATTTGCCCGTTTTTGAGGGATAAAAGGGAAATTCCGAGGGAAAGATGATAAAAAAATGTAACGTCATCCAAGATGGCTGCCGCCATCCCCCAGTCCCCCGCCACAAGCCCCTGTGTTATAATTGTCCATGTCTAACTAATGATATATAAAATAAAGATAAATCACAGAAATGGCGATAACTGCGTATTTTCTGAACACATCTACTCGTGTGAACATTTCGCGTGGGTTTCCTCATTGTATGGACATGCTAGGGGGTTTTTCATGGTGTGCTCTTATGCCTTTAAATTTACAAAATATGCTTTCTTTATACGTATTTGACTCGTTTTAGATTATCTTACGTTTTTTCTCCCTGAACTCGACACTGTAAAACATCCCGCTGACTGTCCGCTCTCTTTCTGAGTGATAAGCTGTGTGATGTTTTGTCCATCAAATTCCTAGGTTCATGATCCCATTCAACGGAAAAAGTGAAGGGGTGACTGGTTTTTCTCAGCGCTTTATCGAGAGCACTGCCAATTTCCTGTTATTTAGTCATTCGATTCCTCTATACCCGAGTCAGTTTACTGAACCGAGAGTGGCAATAGAATTGGTGTTTGCAAAAAAAAAAAATTAGAAATAATTTTTTTTTCCATTTTAGTTACTTCGCAGGTGAGCAGTATTTATAAGTGGTGGTTCCGGTCGAATTTGCGTAAATACGAAAATACGACAATACTGTCGTGAGCATCCTACTCAATCCCACACATTTTCAGGGATGCTCAGTGATTGGGATGCATTGTTGTTTCTTGGATGGCCAGTCCTTAATCTGCCTCGTGTATGTGCAAATTAATAATTGATGGAAGGATGCTTGACATGTTTTCCTTCGTTAGTAAGCCCCTTTTCAGTTTCTGTGGTTTGATAGGCATTGTTTTTTACCGAGATTACTTTTTTTGCAATTGCTTATTTGTAGGGGGAGAAGGCTTTATTTAATGTCTCTGGTATCTAATTGGTAGCAAGTTTGAAGTTATCCTACTATCATAAGCAAATACATGTTTCAGCATTGGGTGTAAGGAGCCTATAGCATAATTACTTAATAAACGGATTTTACTGGACGCAATTCGAACCCAGATCTTTAAGGAAACTCTGATTTGGGCCTATTTTACCACTGCATCTTCAGGAACGTAATCACGTTAATGTTGTAAATGCGATAACTTTATAATATTTAGTTTCTTACCGAAATATTTTAATGAAATATTTTAATGCTTTTCTTTCGAGTAAGTAATATCAGGTTTCTGCTTGAAGAGTAGGTGATGCGTATCCTTAGAGAAGTGTTTTTTTTTTTTTAGAATATATGGATCGGTGTTACATCCGCAAAACTAAAGAGCTTAATATAAAAATATTGACACATTAAATAAAAATTGGAGCATTTACGTGACACTAATATATTATTGGAGATTTTGTCTGTGTATAACAGTAAGCACCACCGAGTGAGACGAGGCGTGGATGGAGCTGTATCAGAATGACATGATGAATGAAAAGAAATTATCGCGTTGAAACCTAGCGACCAACAGCTACATGCACACTTTTTTTCTCACGTATTGAAAATGTTTTTTAGCCTGCTGGTCATCGAAGCCAGTTTATGATTGTAGGGGGGGGGGGCGAGTTACCAACATACAGCTTCAACAAAAACAAATTTGAAATCTGTGGAACTGCGTGGAAACATAGATGCTTACTTCCAGGCCATTACATAGATTAAAACACAAATTTGCCCCTTCTTAATGAGATTTCATTTCCATCTCTTTTGACAGTCATGAGCTGTTAGAATGTTAAAAAATATTTTCGTAGTCGTGTGCCCAAAACATTACATTATGTATTGCTGGAACAGGTGAAGGACATAGTATAAAATAAATAAAAAACAGAAGTATGAAACAAAAAAAAAACATTTATTTGCAAATAATCCATATATAAGAGATTTGAATTTCTGAAAATGTTGCATGAGAGTGATGATTTCCAGCCAATCTTCTTATGGCTTTGTGTAGTGTAGCCAAAGTCTTGTTGCATTAACGATGCAATGGGCGATATAACGAATAAGGTGCAGATCCTGTCTCCATATTCCTCAGTCAGTTGTAAACTTCCTTTATATACACGATTCAGTCGGCAGTTTCATATTTACATTTTTAAAAATGTATTCTACATAACCATAAGGAAAAGTATGTACACCATCGGAGAAACACAGAGCAAATTTACTTACAGTCTCTGTATGCAGTACATGCTGGTGGTGTCGTATTATGTTCATTGTCACATTTTCTGTTGGACGCTCGTTTACGACTGCTAGATAGTTGGAAATTCGATTTTATTATGTACCACACACTTCTGGGCACCCTTAGTCTTAAAAGACCTTCACTCTGTAATTGTGTAAGTTCACTTGAGGTCTACGCATTCGGTCATGATCTTTGTATCTCACTCCGTCTTTAAAGTTGCCTGCCACTTTCTTTTTGGTGGACGAAAAGCGTGGCGGTTCATGGGTTAGCCGCTCGGATCGAACTCTGCAAAAACTGTGAGTACGAAACCACGTCTTCATAAAAGTCTCGGGTTCAAATCTGATACAGGAACGAATTGGTGTCTGTATACAGGAGCTCGATGTCTTTTCCATATCGAGCCTTTTACACATTTATAAAGAAGCTGTACATTGGTGTTTTTGAGAGTTCGAGCACTGGAAAGCTGGTGTAGAAATATTAATCAAACAGTATGTATTTGTGTTGCAGTCGAATCAGGGAAAGATTTTCATCATAAATGGTTTGGTCTTGGAATGGTGTCTTGTATACCAGATTTTTTTGTCGCTTTTCATTACATGCAATTTCCTTTTTTGCCGTTTTATTTTGTTCTCCAAAATTTTCCAAAAGTTTCATTATTGGCCTATTAAAAATTTTTCTTCTATGTTGTTGTTAGCTGACTGACATTTTGCAGTGTTGTGCTCGATGTAAGGTTACAGCCAGGGATTTTCTCGAATTATTGCTCTCTGTGGTTAATTTTAGTAACATCAAATCCGTGATGCAACGTTTGTTTTAAGTTGTGTTCATGTACAATATAGTTTTTTTGTTCTCTTATTTTGTTATTAATTTCACGCATATGGAGCCTGGGGAACACTGGTTAACTGATAGAATGGGGAATCACGATGTTCCTCATGTAGGGCTGCGGAGTACTCGATGTCGACCTCCGGAACATTGCCAACGTCAGCATCATTCGGCACGCTCGTGACATCGATGTTGGTGTAGATACACCTGAATTTTCATACTGGAAACTTCAGCAACATGGCCTAACTGTACATGTTTTTTTGTGCCGAGGTATTGCAAAAACATGGTTGGCTTGCCGGGGTCGTATGCTTCCGGTGCGAAGGTATTGTTCGCCACCGCATGATGCTTCATGCACTGGGCCACATCAAAATGAATTCCATTTAAAATAAACATATGAGAGTCATAATCTGTGAGTAGCTCTAGATTTATTCCCGTCGATTTTAACATTGAATTAAATGTGAACCCAGGGGCATTGATATAATGCGCACAGTCTAGTTGGTACGTGGCAATAAAAATTTTCTGAAATTTTCAAATATGTCTGCCAGGATGAGCACATCCATCTTCAAGTACAATTCTCAATATTTTCCCATTTTCGCACAGTCGAATGTTTATCATACTCCTTAGGAGTGGGTGTATTCTTCGTCGCTGATCCCAGCGCCCATCAGCCAGTTATAGAATTCCTCTTTCGGAGGAAACTGCTGCTCGTCCAGCTTCTCACAACTGTCGACATAATCATATTGAAAAACGCCTTTGCGCATGACGAGAGGCAGTAGGACAGCACTGAAGAATTTTGGTTGGTGATAATTTTATTCTGTGGTAAAAATTCGGCCAAGGATGCCAGACTTCAGACCATGAACCGGATAGGATCTACAAACTGGTTAGAAAATATGTCACCCAGCTGCTTTGAAAATGTGATAAATTTTTCGCTTGTGTGTGGAATGATAAAAATGTTTTCCATGTTGCACCAGCTCTCTTACGATCAAGTTCTCGTCGTAGCTCAGGTTATGTAAGAAAACCGATAGTTTCTTCTGTCTTCGGCACAGCAAATTGCAGCTGGTGCAAAATGGTCCGATATACTGCCTGGTGATGTGGTCGTGCTCCCTCGCCTTATAGTTGTCATGCATGAATGGAGCATTGCAGTAGCAGCACTGTGATGCTCTGGCATAGCTGCTATTTTCTGTGGGGGTGGGAAGCTCCATTGGCTTTGATGTGGTTTAAATCTCTTTAAAATAGTTTGCCAATATCTACAATTGCCTCCATGACATTTTTCTCTGCATCTTCCCCCGTGTATATTATAAGGTCCTGCCTCAGCATGGATTTTAGTTCTGCAGGAATAATATCGTCCACGTGAACATAAATGCAGAAGCTGTACGCCCCATGTTTCTGATAAGTGTATGTGTAGGAGCGGCTGGGATCCGGTTCACAGGTGTGATAAGGTTTCAGAATGGCCTCAAAATCTGCATAAACAACGATGGGTAGTTTGTCAATGTGGTGATATATCTTAAAATTTAATACTGATGGCCTACCATCCTCCCCTGGCTATGGCATCTGGATTCTCGCTGGGCCATTGTTCTTGTCATATTTTTTGATAATTTTCCAGGCACTGCTGCCCTGTTTGTTTAGATTTCCTTGGTTATTCGTCAAAATGCATGAAGCAGCGCTTGCATATGTGGATTTTACCATGGTGAGCCATCAGCTGCGGTCTTATAAAACGCTCGAAATTTTTTACATACCAATAATGGGCGTTCACATCTTTGGCGGTGTGGAGGTGGAGGTCAAAATTGTCTGGTTTCTCTTTTTTGTCACACAAATGGGCACAATCTTCTCCTCGGCATTGAGGGAGTAATCATGACCGAAACAACAGGGTTTTTCTTTTCGAAAATTTTGATTTATCTCAGTGTGTAAGGATCTCTAGCTCTGATAAATTAAAATTTGATTCAAGTTCGTGATAATGGTTGACGACTCGTTATGGGTTCCAACCCCCAATGTAATGTGCCAGAATGGCCAATTTAAAGCGCGTGTGGTCACTGGTATTTTGTAGGTCAATCACGGCCTTCCTGTTATTGATGGAAGCGGGCAGGTCGATGAATGATGATACGCAAATGGGGTCCAGCCTGCTGACATGCAACTGTAGGTGATTAACTTTTGACAGTGTCCATCTGGAATCGCATTCTTTGTACATTTCAACCTCTTCGCACATTTTTTCTATATAGAATTATACAACCTTTTCAATTTCATCAGTCTCATACACGGGTACATTCGCAGTATTGAATGCTCGTTTGTCCTTACCTTCATCGAAAGGATTCGGTTTCGTGTTTTTTTATACTCTGGCCACTTATTAAATTTATTTGGACCCTCCTCCTGTTCTTCTTTGATGCATTCCTCCACGATATATTTCGTCATGCAAGCTATAAATATACAAATATATTTTGACGAGCAGGCCTCGTTTAGAGCGATATATGTCTTTAGATTGAGCTGGAAAGCCGTTTCAGCCTCTATAAAACCATTGTCATTAACCAATTCTGACCCTTCCACGATTCTTGGGCGTGATATTCGCTGGTACGATGGAGGATGCTCATCCTAAAACCTTGGTTTAGTTGGAAGTACACTTATAAGCTGTTTTGAAGGAGATTGTACACGGTGGATTTTGGTAGATGAAGGTACAACAGCTGCGCAGGTTTTCGCATGCCTCTGCAAACTACTGTTTCTCGCAAATGACAATCCGCAATTTCCACACTTATATGTCTCTCGATCTGCATTCTTCGCACATCCATACTTTTCATGCCTTCGAGCATTGTGGATTTACGTGAATATTTTATTGCAAAAGCGAAATGGGTAATGACGTAACAGCGCAGTAGATGGCACCGATGTAATTGAAGATGCTGATGAGGGTGCCGCGAATAGCATCGATGGTATTATAGGCAGCTCATCTGGAGCCAGCGACCGTACAGCCAAATACGAAGTCAGGACGCCGCTCGCAGGCAGACCTTTAAATGCAAGTAGCATCTTGATTTCTGTAGGATAAATTAAAAATGGCATAATTAAATTTTCTGGTAATGGAAATTTATATGGTTTCTGCACCATCCAATATTGAATAAGCGCCTATTTACGATCACGGTCAATTGAAGAGCCTAACATAAAAATAAAGCTTACTGAACTGAACGCTAAACAAGTCAGGAGACAGAAAACGATCTATCACCTTTCGCCTCAAACGAAGAACTAAGACGATGCCACCGCCGATCTCTCGTATGTTTACGAATGGCCGTACTGTCGCGAGATCAGGAACCAAAGTTCCCGTAACTCGTTTAGTGGGTTTGCAACAAAAATACAGCCCGATAGACTTGGGTCAAATCATTGAGCTGGTGGTGGGTTGCTGTGTATATGTTCTAGCTGGGATCCAGGCCCATATTTATAGCTCTTAACCACTGTTGCCATCTTAATAAATGTACATGTAGGTGTTATAGGCGAGGAAGTTAAGTTCTCTTCCGGTCACCCAACTGGCGTGTTGTAGTGCAGTGATGTCCGTAGAACATTCTGTAGTGTTGATAACAAGTGACTAGTTAAACTCGCAAGTAGTGCGTCGGTGAGTACCTACAACCCTAGTCGCTGCTCATCGACAACCCAGCTAGTCAGGATCCGGCCTCGTTCTTATTCATCGGTCATTTCATCGTGTGGCATTTGTGAAAAAAGTTGCTTTATATTAGTACACTTTCCTGGCACCCTATGTACTAGGGCTGTTGCCAACACTGGTTAAAACTAGAGTTAACCAGTGTAGTTGCTGTATCTAAATCAGCTTCCCAAAGGGCATCAAATGCTGCTTGTCCTTGAAACTAGAAAACCGGCCTCGCAGCCTTAAATCATTTTTTTTTTTTAGTTTTACAAAATTTTTATATTTTTTCTTTATTTTAGAGAGTCTTTAAGAAATTTTTATTTTTTTATAGATTTTTTTTTAAGTTTTATTTTTTTATACTTTGTAATTTTTTTTTTGTTTTTTATAACTAAAACAAACATAAGACTAATACCCCCAAACCCAGCCCTGACCTCCCATGTGTGCCTCTCCGCCTGGATTCCTGAAAACAGATTGGGGCGACAACTGCATGCCAGTGCACCCACATGAGCTGCCTTGACAGGGCGTAACTATAAGTTACATGAGAGAACGCTGTGTGTGTGATTTGGGGCTGTGCGTGTCCGTACAGCGTGGTGAAGTGTGGTGAAGTGAGCTGAAAACGCCTTGGACGAAGTAGTTTTGTTAAATCTTGTCCAGGACCGATCAGAAAACTCCAACTGCCCAGGAGACGCGATGAATGCAATTATTTATATAATTTACCAGCGTATTTCTTTTTGACTTTAATTGGAAATACTCAGGAATGTGTATGAGTGTATTTAGAGTGATAATAGGTGTTATTTTAGACCACCTTCTTTTCTTTAAAGATCCAAGGTGCTCCGCTAGGCCCCAGTGTTTCGTGTGAACTGAGCTAGAAATGCTTTGGTTTAAGTAGTTTTATTAAATGTGTCGAAATTTTTGTCCTGGACCGATCAGAGAATTTCGCCGGCCCAAGAGTAGTGTAGATGTAGTTTGATTTAAAGGTCCCTGTTTTCCCGTTTTATAGTGTTGATATTCTAATTGTTTTGAGTAGTTATTCGATTCCTGCCCTGTGCATCCCTTTGGAACTGGTAGTGAAGCTACCCAGAAGGGCTTAGCCCACAAGGCAGGGGTTGCATATGTCACAGCCATACAATAGTAAGGGCCTAATGATTTGCTTATAAAGAACTGTAGCTTTTTCCTACGAGGTAATCGAGGCGCTTTAAGCATTGGATATAAGTTTATTAAATTACCTATTGCTATGTTAGTGATTCTTTTAATGTGTTCTGCCCATATAAGAGATATGTCAAAATAAGCCCTAAATATTTAGCAGATTTAACATTTGGAATATTTGTATTAAAGATATTAAGTTCACTATCAGGCTGGTTGCGCTATATGGTAATTAGGTTGGCTGATTTGGCAGCATTAATTTTAATTCGCCAGCGAATGTACCATCTTTCTGAAGCGGTAAGCTGTCTTTGCATGGCTACTAGGGCATATTTTAAGTTAGCTGATTGTTTAATTATAGCAGTATCGTCTGCGTACGTTTGTATATAAGCTTCCGTATGTGGGATATCTGCTGTGTATATGTTGTTAAAGAAAGGGGAAAGGGGAGAGTCCTGTGGTACACCCGCCCTCAATTCTCTAGTTGTTGATTTTGAACCATCTTGCGCCACATAAAACTTTCGTTTCCACAAATAGTGGGCCACCAGATAATTGGACGTGTCAGGAAAATTAAAGTTAATAAGTGTTTGTATTAAGTCCGGAATCGAGACCTTGTCAAATGGCTTCTCCACGTCCAGAATTGTGATGACTGTGTAAGCTTTAGTTTTGTCATTAAAATCGTCGGTGGATTGTTTGACAATTTTTAAAAGTATGTGAGCTGCTCTGAAACCGAATTGAAAATCGAGGATTACATTGTGTTCATCGGCGTGTTTTTAGAGCCGTGTTAATAGGGTTTTTTTTTCAAATATTTTGCCCATAATATTTAGTAAACTTAATTGGACGTCTGTTTTGCGGGAGTGCAGGGTTTTTTTCCTGCTTGATTATAGTGATTACTCTGGCTGTTTTCCGAAGGTCTGGATATACCTTATGTAATAAAAAGTATTGAATATAACTAATAAATACTGTAATGCTTCTAGGAGGAATTTTTTAAAGTGTTTCGCCATTCATTTTATCTGTACCGCCTGCTTTTTTGTTAGGCCTGGTTTTAATTATTTTAATTAGTTCGAAAAGTGAATTTTTATCTGGTACTACGTGTTTTCCTTGCTGTAGATAATTGTTATTTTGTGCTATAATTTATGGTGTGAATTGTCTGTCATTTATGTCTTCTTTAGGGGAAAATTGTGTTTCTAAAATTATCGTGATAGCATGTGCTTTACCCTCTGAAGTATATTTAATCACTGTATCTGTGATTATAGCTGAAGTAGAAATATGTTTATTTCTACCGCGGTGTTTTCGTGTGAGTTTCCACACTTATTGGGGTTTTTTAGTGACCTCATTAACAAGTTTTTCAAATTTAATGATCTTCTGTTTTTACCTTTACGTCTAGCGATGGCTTTTATTCTATTGTATTCAGTCCTAGACTGGGGAGTTCGTGTTCTCTGGGCCTGGTTGCGCGCCTGTCTTTTTTAAGTAATTAAATAAGCAATATAGGATAAATTTGCCTCGTATATTGCCTTTTGTTTATAAATTTTGAGTGTTTAAATTGGGTATTTGTTACAGTGTCCGTAAAGAGTTATATGTGTGTATCTATGTCACTATCTTCATTTATGTCTGAGGGCTCTTCAAATGCGTCTATAAGCTCTTCCTGAAGAAGCTCTCAGTCTGTTGTTCTAAGTTTCTGGCGGAAAATATTGTTAGGGAAAATGGCATCAAATTGTATCTGGTTAGAACTGGGAGATGATCTGAATCTAATTCATTAATTGGTTCTATACTAATATTTGTACCTTCAATATTAGTGAGTGCTATATCTAGAATATCAGGCGCACCTCCAGAGTTTGGAAATCATGTTGGTGTGTCTGGCGCGAAAATAACGTAATTATTATTAGATGCATGTGTGTTCAAAACTCTGCTATTAGCATTTGTTATCATACACCCCCAGTCTGTATGTTTACTGTTATCGTCCCCTGCGGCGAAAAATTACCTTTCTACCTCTGTTAATTTCTCGAGGTCTTGTGTAAGTAATGGTGTATTTGGTGCTTTATATGTCGCAGTCATGAAGACGTGTGTGTTGTTTTTGCGTACATTTATGCTTCTGACCTATATGTGCGCAAGCTCTGTAATATTAACTGGATGATGATTTATTCCATGCTTATTTAAAATTGCAGTTCCGCCTCCATGAGTGGGGCAGTCTGTTTTGTAAATAGTGTATCCACATAAGCTAAATCTATGTTGTGGTGTAAGGAAAGTTTCTGTAATGAATGCTATATCATTACCGTACTTGGCCAAGCATAGTTCTAGCTCATATGTGTTATTTGTAATTCCGGCGGCGTTGTAGATTAGTGTTTGAAGTGATTTGTGCTTGTTATCGTCATTTTCTTTGCCCGGGTGGCTTATGGCTTCAATTAGTGGGTCTTGTTTTGCTGCAAGTGTTGTCGCCTCGCGGATTGGTTGGTAGTATGGCTTTAATTTCTTAATTAAGTGGGTGTAGTCACACATACACAGTATTTCAGCCGGTTCCAGAATGCTGAAAATATTATCCAGCCGTTTTTGTGCTGGAATGTGAGTGGAAATGGAGACTTGCGTCTGATTGGCAAGAGACTTGGGCTCTGGGCTAATCACGGCTTCAGCTGTGCGCCAAACTTGCTCTGCATACAGAGTCTTTTTCAGAGGCTGTTTTGGCGCACGAGCCTGTGCGATATTGACGTTTTTTTTTAGAAGGGGGCGTGGGAGGAAACTGGTGCTTGC
This sequence comes from Clitarchus hookeri, assembly GCA_002778355.1. Taxonomy (NCBI): domain Eukaryota; kingdom Metazoa; phylum Arthropoda; class Insecta; order Phasmatodea; family Phasmatidae; genus Clitarchus; species Clitarchus hookeri. The sequence continues at coordinate 98,218 of NQII01004828.1, read as the reverse complement.
TCACGGTGTTTTCTGCTTGCATACGTGTGGTGACGTCATGCTGCTGTGTTTGTTGAGTGTGTGCATTCCGTTTCGTGTTTACTTGCGGTGGCTTTCCACAGGCTTGATAAATTGCAGGCATTGCTTCCAGGCTGCCGTGTGACCGTCTTGTCCGCAATTGCCGCACTTTTATAAGGGCAGAGTTGGGTACAGTGCACTCGCTGGGCAAGTGTACGCCTGCACAACGAATGCACTTAGGTATTTGATTGCATTTCACCGTTGTGTGCCCATATTCACCGCATATTTTGCACTGTGAGACATATTCAGGCTTGGAATTGTATCTTTCCACTGAAACCCGCGTCCAGTGGAGCTTTGTGATTTCAAATATTTTTGTATCTGTCAGCCGCACGACCACACAGAATGTCCCGGTGCCGCGATATGTTACAGATCCATCTGCATGTGTATGCTTGACATTGAACTACTTTATATCTTGTGAGATGATACTAGTTTTCTAGAGCTCCTCCCCAATGTCATCCTCGGGTGAGTGCTGGTCCAGCCACTTAATAACTAACAGCTTTTATGTTCCGTGCGTTGGCGTGTGCATGGGTGTAATAAGCAATCACCTGGCCCTTTAGCCAGTTGATCGCCTTGATGTAGCGGTCTCTAGTTTCAAAGGATGTTCGTAGCTCCTTTCGGCGAGTGATTAAGATTTATACACACAGGTGACAAAAGTCATGGGATAGCAATATGCAAATATAAAGATGGCAATAGTATCGCGTACAAAATGTATAAATGGGCAGTGCATTGGTTGGGCTTTCATGTGAAGTCAAGTGATTCATGTGAAAAGGTTTCTGACGTGATTATGGCCGCACGACGGGAATTAACAGACTTTTAACGCGGAATCGTAGTTGGAGCTAGACGCATGGGACATTCCATTTCGGAAATGGTTAGGGAATTCAACATTCCGAGATCCACAGTGTCAAGAGTGTGCCGAGAATACCTAATTTCAGGCATAACCGCCCACCATAGACATCACAGTGGCCGACCGCCTGCACTTAATGACCGAGACCAACGATGTGTGCGCTGAATGGTCAGTATTAACAGACAAGCAACACTGCGTGAAATTACCGCAGGAATCAATGTGGAACGTACAACGGACGTGTACGTTAGGACAGCGCGGCGAACTTTGGTTGTACTGGGCCATGCCAGCAGAAGACCGACTCGAGTGCCTTTACTAACAGCACGACATCGCCTGCAGTGCCTCTTATGGGCAAGTGACCATATCGGTTGGACCCTAGACGACTGGAAAACCGTGGCTTGGTCAGATGAGTCCCAATTTCAGTTGGTAAGAGCTGATGGTAGGGTTTGAGTGTGGCGCAGACCCCACGAATACATGGACCCAAGTTATCAACAAGGAACTGTGCAAGCTTTGGTGGCTCCATAATGGTGTGTGCGGTTTTTAAATGGAATTGACTGGGTCCTCTGGTCCAACTGAACCGATCATTGACTGGAAAGGATTATGTTCAGCTACTTGGAGAACAGTTGCAGCCATTCATGGACTTCATGTACCCAAACAACGATGGAATTTTTATGGATGACAATTGGCCATGACACCGGGCCACACTGTTCGCGATTGGTTTGAAGAACATTCTGGACAATTCCAGCGATTGATTTGGCCACCAAGATCGCTTGACATGAATCCCATCGAACATTTATGGGACATAATCGATAAGTCAGTTCGTGCACAAACTCCTGCACCTGCAACACTTTCGCAATTATGGAAGTCTTTAGAGGCAGCATGGCTCAATATTTCTGACGGGGACTTCCAATTACTTGTTGAGTCCATGCCACGTCGAGTTGCTGCACTTCGCCAGGTAAAAGAAGGTCTGACACGATATTAGGAAGTATCCCATGACTTTTGTCACCTCAGTGTAATTGAATATTTTCTTGGTCAAAAGTTTGCGCGATTGTTTTAAGTTGGCACGTATCTTTGATAAAGATAGTCACACTCTTGTATCGCGTATTCTCCGTGTGTTGTGTGACAGTGCGTTGTGAAGTTGATGCTTCGGCTGGTAGAGGTGCAAACTGTTTTGCAGTTGCCAGCCTATCTCCCCTTAGCTACTGTGTAGCCTTCGTCTGGGCATGTTTAGTTTGTTCTCCCTTCGTCCGTGTTTTAATCGAATTCGTATTCTCGTTGGCGTTTCATAAATACAGATTCTGCTTTCATGTTCAGTGTTTGAGTGTCTGATATTGTACTTGTAGGAAGCACAACAAGATTAAAGCATCTAATAATCGATCGGCTATCGCAATCGAATCCTGTGTGGTCCACCAGCTGACCGTTCCCCTTGGACTAGTTAGCCAGGGTGCAGGCTAGTTAGGCGGAGCTCTTCGCTGAAGGCGGTTCCGCACACAGCCCTTAATCACGACCACGGTAGTACGAAGACGTCCTCCCACAACGAGTCGAATATGAGATAATGCGAAAATGTACCCGCCTTATATATCCCCAGAGCCCGAGATGTCACGTGACCAACAGCCAATCACGAGCAAGCAATGCGACATCGTTTTTTTCCTCATCAGCGCATTCTAAGAGAAAAGGCTGTAAACACGAGTTACCAGCGCATTCTTCAACGAAATAATGAAAACTATAGCAAATGTACCATAAATTGAGGAATTAAATTGAAGAATATAGCGGAGAATGAAAAATATTTTATACTCCACATCATTTAATATGTGATATTTATTGTGAATTTTAAAATAAATTGCACTTACAAAAACAAAAATATTTACATTTTGATGTAACCTATGCCTATAAAACCAATGTGGCTATCATAATCACACATATGCTTGAAGAATTTATGGGCGTAACTACCAAGCACCTTCGGGTACGTTCGACAAATCCGAGTCGATTCGACAAATCCGAGCACGCCCTGAGTCGAGCTGATGATTGCCGAGCTCGTCCGAGTCGAGCCGAAGACAACCAGCTACAGCCACAGCCACACAGCTTTAATTTAAAATACATTGCCCCAGACTTCCCTATATCCTACTTCTAATATTGTTTTGAAATTTGTGGTCTAAGTAAAGTTTCATGAAGCACTTTACTTTGAATATCAAGTTGAATAATGGGGATAATTATTATTTCTCAACTTCGTATAGTTACACAAATAATGGAAAATTGTACTATATTCTTAACTGTATGTTTATTTAATGATGCAGTAAATGCGGAATTAGCGATGGTGTTATTTTATTAGAGTAACATGCAGTCTTAGAAATGGTTTTTAATAAGGATAGTTTAGTCACATAAATTTCGTACTCGTTTGTAAGTAATAATGAATGCATCTCATATATTCTGGAAAGAAGTGTGTTCTGGACTATGTTCTAATGAAAATGCTGGGGAATGAAATAACTCAGTGAATCTGTTATACTCTGCTAGTGAAAAATATTTAGCTTATGCAATGGGACTCATGTGTAACTCGAGATTATCAATTTTGTTCATAGAAATAGGACTACATTGTCGCGTGACGGTTTANACCCCCCCCCCAGCATAACCAGGCGACACGTGGCACGAGGCAGGTGGTGGACCGCAGTTACATGTGTCTTGCTGCGCGTCCTGCTGTGTAGGGCTCCCTGCCACCCCCTTCACCCCCGTACGACTCTAGCCTGCCGGGAGATCTGTGGAGCGCAGGGATTTCTCGAGATAACGGCAAATTGTCATGTGTATTTCGCCTAAACTCAAAATATACGCACCACGGAAGGAATAGCTGACGAGCTGGATTGGTGCCGAGAACACCCCCCTCTTAGCTAACCACAGGACAAGGTGGAAAAGCCCCGAAAAAGTAGCTGACGAGAGTAAACTAGGGGCGAGGTACTACCCCCCTCTCCGGCCGACCAAACCTTCAGAAACCAGGACACGTGTTTTGAAAGGCATTGTTCTGCGTTCTACCACTCCACCCCCCTCACCTCCTCCCCCCCACAAGGCGCCACGTGCCGACAATTAAGACTGAAGGCTGGCAAGCATAAAAACCCCGTTTCGAGAGTAGTGGGGAGTCAGTTGATTACTACCGCCCAGAGTAGGAGGTCAGTCCGAGAATTATTACCGCCAGAGACGTTAGTTCGAGAGAGCAGTGAGTCGAAGATCGCCGAGCAGAGAGTTAGGTCAGGGGTTCGGACCCCTGGCCACGTCAGTACGTCAGTAGAACAGCAGTCCAGTGAGACAGCAGCACCTGCAGGCCTTTGCCAAAGGCCGCCCATCGCCGGAGATCACCCACCACAGCTGACAGCACCCGCAGCAAGAGCTAAGTATACAATCACCGTCAAAAGAAGCCCCCCTCCATCACGAAGTCGTTAGCAGTCAATCCGAGTAACCAAATTATCACAGTACCACACCTCTCCAGTGCTGATGTATTTCATTTGTGTTGAATTCGAGACAATATATTCGTCATTCAAAATACAACAGTAAAAGACTAAATTATTGCAAACCCCTTAACCTTCAGGCGTTATATAGTCGGTGCCTGGGGACATTAACGACACTATAAGCCACTCTGTCTTCCACAGAGGCGATATAGCGTCAAGTAAAGCGGCTTCCCAACTGTGGGGCCTAAATACGTCAAGTTAAAGTGGCGCCCAGAGGTGGGGCGCAATGCTAGTTAGTGTATCATACATCAAGTTAATTTGGCGCACCACTGTGGGGCCTACATACACAGCCTAGCGTCAAGTTAAATTGGCTTCCCAACTGTGGGGTGTACACAGAGAAGCGTAAACATAATGATCGTTGTGAATGTCCGAAAACAGAATATCCATATGTATATATTCTGATATAATAAGGGTTTATTTCTAGCACGAAATATCCTGAATTTTCTTTATGTTTTTCTTCCCATTGAAACTTCCTTTAACAAACTTGATTGTTAAGCAGCCTCTTTGAAGTAGTATGGAATTCATATTTTTATTCTGTCTCCTGTTGCCTCCTATAAAATATTTCTTATTTTACTACTCTTAGCTGTTTCATTCATTGCATAGTAAGTTTTTTTACTCGCTACATCATCACAGTCCCATATAAAAAAATGTCTTCACTTTCCTGTAATTTTTTTTTAAATTATCGCATTGTTTACTTTGTAGGATCGGTCTGGTAGAAGTTCCACTCACTACATCTGAATGAGAAACATAGGTAAGATGAACCTAGGTAAGGTGTATCATGATTGGACCGTCCAAATGAGGCAAGACGCGTTTACTGCTGAGTTTGCTCGAGGAACCGAATGGTCTTCGTTTCGAGAACATTTACCTGTATTCCAAATCGCTCTAGCAACCGAAATACCAGTGTTTGGCCCGTGTACTGCAAGCCATGGATAGCATAAATTGTTTTCCTAAGCAGTGATAACAAAGAAGCTGTACCGCCTAGCGAGGCACTACGGTACTCCTATTAGTCTTCGATGACATCGCATTCGAGAAGCAAAAGTACATACAGGAATACTTTTTTAGCATGGAAGGCATGCATACATGAACTGTGTGTACATCAGCCCAAACTTTTTCTCGCATACTCAAACAACTGCTCCGCGACAATGCAAATGTGTTGTTGTTTAGCATGGAAATACGATTTTGCGTGGCATGTACTATACGCCCCTGTCAATATGGACATGTCGTTATCAGAGTTCAAGTTCCTGTGTGTCTTGTACTGAAAAGACAATAATGGACTTTGGCGATCGTAAGAGTCTGGCCACTATACAATGTCAGGTACCGATGTGGCTTCGATCAGTTCATCGTCGAATGAGTTAGAGCATATCGAAATTTGGCCAAAGTAGCCTCAAGCTGCGTCTTAACAAAGACAAAGACGGAGGTTGTCTCGTACCAAGAAACAATGAAAATTGCAATACTGCTAGAAGAATAATTCGAAACATAGGTGAACTCAAACGATTCGAAGAAACTACTGAACATTTCGTCCTCGAAAATGGTAATGGCACTAACTCTCGAATTAACGCATTATGTTGTCCGAACAGGACAAATTCTTTCAGAACTACTTATCTGAGATCGGGGTGAAGATGGAATGTGTGAAAACAGAGATTGTTCACGATTTGACGAACATGAACAAGCACATACGGGTGTTCAACAAAAAATTACAAATAGATGAAATGTGACATTTACACAAAATGGAGAGAATATGAAAGGACAGAAATATTCCATACAGAATACATTCACTGCCTCGATTTCGTAGCTCGTGACGAAAATTGATGTTCAGAAACACAGCAAGAACTTTTAGGATGTCTATGGTGAACCCCTGGACAAAATCAAAAACCGGTTATCGTGAATCACGAGTAAACCTGTAAAAAAGAGTAACAGGAGCCATTTTATCAATGTAATGTTTGATAGCGACATGCACCTTGCAATATAGTCTCTTCCCGAAATATTTACTAGCCAAGAGCGATAAACTTTTGCGGGACCTTATAAATGAAGAAATCTTTAGGCCCAAAACTCATCATCTCGCTATACTAAACAAGACGGACAAAGCACCCGTAGTTGTGAAGACCGAAGTCTTCGATACTGACGAACCTACGAAGAATCATAAACGCTGCTAGTGCATACAGATCGGGACGATGGACTGAATGCATATTTGCTAGACAAGAAAAAGGTTCGGAGGAGAGCCCTCTAACCCAATGCTCTGGTCCTCCAGTACCTACGATCGTACACATCTCACAATAATGATACAAAGTACTGTGTATACAGGCAAGACAATAAATGGTTCATCGGTGCAAATGGTATAGAGTTTCTACGAGGTTGGATCGTACAAGTAGGCGATTACAAGGCATACGGAACTGACGGGCTGTACGAACCTCTGTATCGCAAGGAGCCCCGGAAGCCGACCTGCTAGACCATAAGACGGCCTGCTATACCACAAGACGACCTGCAAGAAGACAAGATGTTGCTCGAACTCATGCACGCACTTTACCAAGATAAAAATCCTGTGACCGGTTATGTGAGGACGAAGATTACGATAAAATCGACATTCTCGGAGACTTCATTAATGGAATACCACTGAAAAGCGGCGAAGGTCTGAAGATAATAGATGATGACAAGAATATCAACTACATGTCTTTGACGATCCTAACGAACTCTTGGATAGACTATGATTACTGGTCGCTTCGCAAATGATTGGAAATTACTCGCACACCAACGAGATTATTATCGCCATCAAAGATCTGAAGGAGGGAGGCTACATTTGATTAGCGGACTCGAAATCGCCTGTGAACCGCATGCTGGCGCGAGATGCTTTTACCACCATTGCAAGGTAACTTTAATCCAACCTCGTCGAGATACCATACGCTCGGGTCAACATGTTGACCGTCATCAATGCATATGCTAAATTCGTCTGGGGTAGGCCGGTCAAGTCGAAGAATACAGTTTATGTCACATCTCAACCAATCTACAAACCGACCAAGATATAAGGAACTCTACAATGCAAAATTTAAAGCCCTGATGAAGAAATATATCATAAACAATTATTCCATGTAAAGTAATATCAAAGCATCTGTCATAGTGAGCTTCAACAGTACTCCGAAGGGTAATATGTTGAGTTATTTCGCTACGAATGGCAATTAAAAATAGTTGGATCTACTGACAAAATTCGTTCCTGAGATCAATTCAACTGTTCACCCTACGACTCGCATGAATCCCTAATACGTCAAGGACGACTCGCTGTTTCGAACCGTGTACCTCGTAATCCTAAAACCAAGATTGGGGACCTGGTGCGCATCTCCAACACAAAGGAATATTCGAGAAATAGTTCACAGCGAATTGAAGCCCTGAACTCTTTCATGTGCAACGTATACGAGTTTACACTTCGATGACCTACTTTCACGATCTGAATAACATGTTCCTCCGTGGTGGTTTCTACACCGATGAGATCTGGCCTACGAAGTTTCCACATTTGTTTTGGTCTAGTAGGTGCTGAAACTGAGTGATGAGTGGTAGTACATCAAGTGTGGTTTCCCGGCCTGCTATAATTACTGGGTATCCAATACGGACATCGAGAGATGAACAAACCGCGGAAGAAGACGATTACTATATGTGCATAAATGTGATTTATTTAGTGTCGTATGTGTTTTCTCATGTTGAAAGTAAATTTCACCTAACAAAAATTTTAGATTCTTGTGATTTATGTTCTAAGCTCGCATGAAAAATTACCTGCTTTATATAAGATTAAATTCGTAAAAAAATAATGAAATGTAAATAAATTTGTAATGAGAAAAAAATTAAATTACAAAATAAATAATATGGCCAAAATAATAGAGAATACTCCAAGTTTGGAGGCCTCGTCACCATTTAGCACGAATCACCATCGTCAAGAGGTTTATAAACGAGCGACATGGGAGCTTTCTGGTGGTAGATACTAAACCACGAGTTATTGGCGCACTTTAGTGGTCAATACTGAAAACATAAGTCAACATTGTATTCTAGAGGGCAAATATCGAGACAACGGACAGTTGATTCGTGTGGGTGTAAAGGGGAGGGAACATATGTTAGGTAAAGTAAAAAATTCGGAATGGTGAGGAGGGGGGAATAAGTTGGGTGGTGTGGTAGACAGTTTGACCGACTATATAGCAAATTATTACTTGATCTGTGGGTGTATGGGAACAGAATAATTCGTCATATGTTGGTCGTCCTATCGGGAGCAACTGTGTGCTCCGGGAGGGGCCTAGTTTTAATGGACACAATGTCAAATTCCTTTTTCTCTGAAATTTTGACCTGTTAGTGACACAAATATTTTAATAATAATTTACACTAAACGTCCGGCAAGCTAATCACAGTACAACTTACATACTGAGTGATTCAAATATCGTATCACCCCCTCCGGATATTTAAGTATAACTCATAAAGATTGTTCTTTGCTTTAGGATGCCCGACAGAAGCAACTAAATTTTGTACGTTTGTGAACACACGAACGTTCGCAGAGTAGTAAATCAATAAGGGCAGCACAACGCGATTTTTCTGCAAGATAATGTTAGAGAAGCCGCCCTGATACATAGACAACATACATATCACTACTTGATAATATTCCTCTTGTGACCATATCACATGAGACGTTATTAGGGACAGTATTTCCTAATCATAATACCAGACAATATACCAATTGCAAGACGCTGCTCGTTTTTCGTTTACATAGTTATACATGGCTTCTCTCTGTAAGATCTCTCACAGGACTTTAATAAGTACAGTTATTTTGTTCAATAAAATTATTTTCACGAAAATGGTAGTAGTGCTACTAACTTTATGGTTAGATAATTTTATGTTTATGAATGGCAAACTTCCGAGAAAATATCGCGTGTTAAAAGAATTTCAGTGCTAAAATTGCACACGATGTAAAGCAAATCTTGCAGGGGGGTAAAAACAATATGTCAGATTACTGTACTAAACGAACCAAATTTTTCAGAAATATGCTGCCTATTCGAGCGCCGAAGCCGAAACCTCATGGCCTGAAATCTTCCGATGCCGTTGTGAACGTTTTCGAGTAGCACTTCGATATTTAGATTAACTCCAACGAATATCGCATATTTTGTAAGAGATGAAAATTGTATCAGGTTTTCGGAAGCTTGCACTTTCCCTTACAAGAGTGAAATGATACCTTTCTCACCGGCAGGTTTGGTATAGAATTTTTGCATCATTTCTTGCTGTAAAGCGTGTTGTTGGGGAAGGGAAGGAGGAATTGTAGTTAATGTCCCTGCGCGACGTGGGCCTCACGACTAATGCGCCCTAGCGGCGGGCAGAGGCAGTAACTGCGCTCCCGCATTCCAGCCATGTTTCTTGTTATATTGTTCCCCATTTCCGGTTCCCCACTCCATCACCCTCTTTCTCTTCGGGAGAGGGCGAAAAATATATTCTCAGGTTATTTACTCCAGTCGCAGCAGCGCACGGCCACGGACCTGTAATGGATGTCTCTGTAATCAACAGAAAGAAGGGTTGATTTCTTCCCGGGGAAGAGAGGCACAGGGGAAAAGAAAAGAAGGGAACTTTTTTAGGTTATTCTGTGCCACAAAGAAGGACGTTAACAATAAATTTCTTCCTTCCTCCGGGAGCAGAAGTTGTGTTCTGCCGGTAAGATGCGGCGTGGAACAGCTTTGCGATTAATCTGTAGGCGTCTTTTCTTAGAATGTTGAAGAGCGAGCCACGTATTGTGACTGATGCACCGCGTCGTGCAAACCAGACTGGATGCTACATTCCTTTACATCATTCTGTGTCGTTCGAAGTGTTCTCAGTTAATTGTTTGTAATATATACTCGATATCAAGAAATATTGTTGGTACTACAGATTCCTCTCGCTAGTACATCTGAAATTGCAAACAAATTTTTTGTCGATTTTTAATTCAGACATCTACATGATTAGTATTGAACCGCTGAAATGTCTGGTACCGATGCTTCTAGGTTTATACGATAAATAAACCTTTTAATATGCTACTTTTTACAGGAAAATTTATTTTCCCGAGTATCAGAACGGGAAAACAATTTAAAAATTTCAGTTTTTTTTTTTTTTTTTTTTCAATATTGCTGTTTACGTAGCGCGTATAATTACAAGTCGCCAGTTTTTCCTCAAACTAAATTCTTACATTCACCCACGGCGTTCTGTAAAAATTTCAAAGAGAAAAAATTAATAAATTTAATTGTAAATAAAGTGGAGACGTTTTATAGCAGTTTCTATGTTATTATTTTCACGTTAGTGCATCTTAATAAGTAGTTTTTACAAACACTGCTTCTATAATCCAGGAATTCTCTGTTTTATTTTATTTTACAAGGCTGCTATTCATCGAGGCTTCAACAGTAATATTTTAATATTTATATATTAACAGTCTTGCACACAGAGTAAAATTATTTATTTGCTGATACCAAATTTATTTATTTACTTGGACAGAATTCGTTTACATTGAACAATATCTTACTCTTCCTCCAACTATTCGTATACGTTTCCTTGAAGAAAATAATGTATTTAAAAATAACATGTTGGGGCAAACATGTATTTGGTTTTATCGATATAATCAGCATGTGTTTAGTATACACAATCATTTTACGAGTACGTGGTAAACTACTCAAATAGTTGTCGGAGTTTCACATAGATCCTGGTATTTCAAAATAATAGTTTTCAAATCTGAGCAAATATTTTGTCGTCTGGAACAATCTGATATTTAATATGCCAATTTTTTTCGAACAGCAAAATCAAGTGGATGCCTATCGGCTTTCATTTGGTTGGCTGAAGTATGATCGCGCTGTGTGGGAGTTTTTGTTTGAGAACACAGCTTGAGCGTCCAGTTGCAATTTATGTGGCAATGAGGATATTAGTAGTACGTTTCGGTATAGATTTCAAGAGAAAGAAAATAGAAAACACATGGGACGGAATAAATATATTTTGTATATTATATATATGATATACATATGTGTAGTAGTTACGGTATAAGTACCAAGTATATCTACACTTTGTAATGTGTTACAAGTAGGACGGCGAGTGAAATGTTAGATTCCCAATCAAGCGCTCTGGGTTTCGATATCGGTTGTGTTGTACACTCATTTTAATATTTACTAAACTGCGTACTATGACTCAGCAAAACGCTCGAATAACGAAACCTTCCAGTTACATAACGTATTATTAATAAAAGTATTTTCACGCGAGTATTTCTTTCTTTGCAACAAAATAATTGTTTTAAACAACCAAACTGCTTTGTAGGTGTGAAACAACATCAAAGGGGATAATTGTCATGACAAATTTTTTCAACTATTATTATTGGATATATCGAGAAACTATTTAACATATGTGACAATATTTAAACATGCTATTTTGTCGACAGGAACAAATAATGTTTGTCCCAGGCATTCCTTTCTTTCAGTGCAGGTGTAGTACCTGCACCAGGTGTAGTTGCAAAATCTGTACTTAATTTTTAGCCGAGAAGGAAAACAGAGAAATAACATAGTTAACGTTCCCCATAACTACATTTTCGTTATTTTGTGAGATCTGAAACCATATTTATTGTTCATTTATTTTCAACTCGTGACATTTATTTCACAAATATGTTTTATTAATAAGAAGTAAAAATTAAATTCAGTGGTATATATTTATATAATAAGGTTAGACGGTAAGGCAGTACTGTCCTCGTTTAACGTTCATGCATGTACTGTTTACTGACAGTGCATCGTACACAGTTATGGAAGAAGATTACCGTAATATAAGACGATATAGTCCGGAAAGAGTCTGGGCTAGAATCCTGAACAGCTACTGGATTGTCTCAGTCTCATTGTCCAACATAAATTTTCGGCATTGTTGTGCGATTTGTATTGAAGATTGTTATTTCAATGTACAAATAAATTTATGAGTTATCTGTCCAGTTTGCCGACAATAAACAACGCAAATTAATATTTTTTCTGCTGAAATAATTTTTTTAATAGAGACATTTCTGTTTTCCCAATATATTCTAAAGACCTGCAAGATTTCAGAGTCCTTTACAAACCCGGGAAAGAGTACATATATTATTAGTTGGCTACCACTTCCTTGTGGAGCCACCTTAATCTTCCAATGGACCACAAAATATCAGGTGTTAAAATCATAAATGTATTATTTGAATAAGAATTTTTTCAAGCCAGACACATTAACAGTGTTCAAGTCACACAAATGCAACATATATATTTCACTTTGAAGTTTACAGTACTATCAAAATATATCGCGAAAACAAAAATTCCATATTTTCGATATTTTCATTATACAAGAAATTTACTAATAGAATACCAACACTTAAATTATAAAACATTACAAAGAGAAAAAAAATTGAATGGGGGTTGTCAGACGTCTTAAAATTGGGTTATATGAAACTGAATTGTTGGGATAATTCGCTCCTTTTTAGCGATACACTGTTTCGAGTCGTTTCGAAATTTCTCCAAAATTTTGTGCTACTTATAATTTTAGATTTTACCTAATTTCTTATAATTTGAATGTTTTTGAATAATAAATTGTGTCAGTATTTTGGAGATTTAACGGTTCTAGTGGTATGGTTTTAATTGTGGGGCGAATGCATTATTTAATAATTAATTTCAGTTAGGTATTCTTGTATTGTAAGTAGTACAGAGTTAACTTCGCCTCCCAGCGTGGCTGGATCCCCGCCGGTGGTTCGGTGGCACCACTCTTGCACCAGATGAGTAAATTTCTGTTTGCTTTCCACAGGTACGCTGCCCGCTGTCAGTTACTTTGAAAGCGTCGGTTAGTATAATTGCTACGTGCGTGTTTATAGCTGTTGCCAGGCTGTAGTTAGCGCCGTGCATACGTTTTGGAACCCCCAGCGCACTCTAGTTATGAGGTATGAACTAAAATTGTGTACTCTATGCCCACCTCTGCGTATCACTATTAATATTCACCCGCCGTTGTAACGTTATCTCGAGGACTTCTCGTACCGACTCCAGGCAGCTCGTTTCTCTAGCTGAATTATTCTCATTCACTTAGTTCCCTGGTGTTTGGTTTCATTTTGGCGTCATGTGGCTGTAGTCTGCAGACAAGTAGCACGATGTAGTGACCGCAATAATTAGTGTTATTTTCAACAGTTCTACAAGTAAATCTGCTCTCATGTTTCATCTCTACACTCCAAGTGGTGAGTACACAACAGTAGAGTATCCTACGTTGACGTGTCTGTTGGTTCTCGTAACCGTATACCTATAGATTACTTATTTTCTTCCTTCCATGATTTTATGTTTAAGAGAGTTTTAAAGCTCCTGTTGAAGATAAAGTTTTCGATTTTTCAAGCTTAACTTTATGGTGTCTACTGGCCGTCGCTTTACGTTACAGCCTTCGTTACTTCTATTTGCTCGTTTCGAACAAACTAATATATCTCTAGTATTCTGGCCTCATCAGGAATTTCCTTTTACTGCGATGGTTTCAACTTAGTTCTACGAGAACTTATCATCTAAACCACGTTATATAATAAAAAGAAAATATCTTTAGTGGCATATTTTTGTCAGAAGAACTGTGTTCTACAATAAGAACTATCATTTATTCTCAAAGTTAACAAAATAATTTGTATTTAGGCCTAAAGTTAAGATTTTAGCGTGTTTGTTAGAGGTGAACTCCAGTAATAAGTTCTATTCTTTTATTTGGTATGTCCATTAATTGTTCAAGCAAACTCTGTTTAGAATACATTTTACTGAATAGGGGCAACGTTGACTGAGCAGTTAGCCTGCTCGCCTCCTACCAAGGCGAACGGGGTTCAATCCCCTGCTGGGTTACCGGATTTACGCAAGTGGAAATCGTGCCGGACGATGCCGTTGGTTGGCGGGTCTTCTCGGACATCTCCCGCCTTCCCACCCCTTCATTCCGGCACCGCCCCATTCTCACATCAATTACCCTCATCGGCTCTCAAAACCTCGCCGTTAAGAGCCACCCAAATCTCTTAACTCACTCACTCACTCACTTTTTAAATGAACGGATTTAATTATTAAAGAAAATTTTTCTTTTCTTAAATGGCAAATTGGGTTACGTTTATTTATTACAATAACTAATAATATATAATTTAGCCTTTGTATAATATTAAGTGGATATTATGTCAGTTTCGCTGATTAGCAGTCTAAAGGAACTTTGTGTATTTCGGTATCGTTTCCAATTCGTTCCAATACTATGTGACTTTTGTAGAATGATGATAGCAGATATGACTAACATTTTGTATGACAGTGTCCGCAGTATGTTTTTGTCTTATCTCAAATGATTCAAGCGTTTATTCTTAATTTTAAATGATATTTGAATGACACTTTATTAATAGAAAATTTACCAGATACCAACATAAATTTTGCCATTTTGAGCATGGTTGATTATTCAATTCTATGTAAATACCATATACCTATACAGGAAATTTCTCAAGCTATTTACTGTTGTGCTTCAATAAATAATAAACATTATTTACAACCATGCAGCACCACGTGTTTTATTTTTCCTTGGTGAAATCAGTGCTGTCTTTGAAGTTCCATAAAGCCGTAAAAACTTTCAAGAGAGCATATAATTTTCCGGGAAAATTAGATCATCTGTTTCCATTTAAAGTACTACATTTTTGTTTGGTGGTTGAATTAGGAAGAGTAAAAACTCCCACGAATGAACGAATTTTGAATGTAGTGTTGTGAGGTCGACACAATAGATTGGCTGTTTTGAGACAAAATTTCAATCTAAACAGAAGATATTTTTCATTGATTTGTACTGAACATCGCAAGACAGGTCACTAGCTCCCAGCGCAATCGACTTAGTCCTATGTTTAGCAAATTTTCCTTCATTTTATAGAATTTTTTGATTAGAATCATCTACATTGCGTATGTGAGGCACGATTGTATGGATAGAATGCCAGCGGTAGGGCCCACAAGAACATGGAAATTAGCGAGGTTAACTAATAATCAGTAGGTGCTGCGGTACGCATTTAAGCAATGCAAGTGGTAGGCCTAGATATTAGGTATATTAATTTTTTTTTATGTGATAGAACACAGTTATTTATTGAAGAGTGTTGTCCATCAACGGGTCAGTCTAAATAGGTGAGGCAGTTATGAATGGATATGTAAACTCCTCAGGGAAGTCGATTCAATTCAAAATGCGATGGAGCCAACAACAAAGTAGGGTTAAATTAATGGATGGAATCAAAAAATTTCGTTTGAATTTTATTAACTCTTTATCTTTTCAAAAGGGAAATTGTCTCAGAAGGATTTTTCCGTGTTGCAAAACACTGTCAAGTTTAGAAGACCTTAATTGTCTGTGTTTCATATTGAAAACTGCTACTATTGAAGTAAAAACTACTCTTGCTTAATGAATTTCAATAAAGTGGATAATGGCTGACGGATTAATTATTTTATAAGGGTACGATCCAATACAGACTGTTTTTGTGGACCACGCAAAGGATGGTTACATGTTTCTTCGATCACGAGCGCCACATTCAGTTTTCCGAATGCTCCATGTTAACCAATAATTTTTCAAAAAGGAAACGCATATAAGTTTTCGGAAGTTTTACCTCCGGTAAGAATATTTACTTACACACATCCTCCAATCGAGCCAATACACCATGCTCTTCACAAGGATAAAAGCTGTTTCCAAGTGAGTTTCGTCGTGTGGTTGCCACGCATTATTCTCTCGTTCGGAAGGCAATCAATTCGATTCCTCTCTTCTGGTTGCGTGTTTTTCAACTCTTACGCCAGGATAATAGCGGTGCACTTTCTGATTACGGGTTTCGCCACTTTGTCAATACTTAAGTCGATACCGTGACAACAATAACATTTTTAATTAAAGAAAAGTATATGTTTTTAATTATGAAAAGAGATAGAAATAAAAGCCTAACTCCACGTTTGCCACAGCAGCCTTTTGTACCGAATGAAAGTAGCGCTATACTGAAGAGTGCCGCTCGCCAGGATGTAACTAGCGTGTCCGAGGGGTGTAAGTGCTAAGGAACACCCAGGGACATGACTCATCATATCTTCTACGTGCAACACACTGAACTGGCCTGCAGCCTTCCCCTAGGTAACTCGACTGTTCGAATGTGTAGGGCCTTCAGTGCTGACCATGTCATTTTAAGCAACCATGATGTGCTGCACACCCCTGTACTGATTTAAATATACCGTACCGGGATTTCTGTACCTAAAGTAATTGCGCAAACGCCTAAGTTAAGAACCAGAATGGAAACTAGTCCTTGGACTCGAAAAATTTCCGAAGTGCAGTTCTTTGCATATATCAAAAAGTAGTATAATAAAAATGGCCAAAAAAGACATTAATTTTTTTGGTATATTTTAAAATTACTTGGATTTTTAAAGCTATATATAGTACCAAACAGACTAAAAATATTATATAAATATTGTGTTTTGCTAGAGCTAATAATTTTTTATGTCATTAAAATTAGTCATATAGATTTCTTTGATATTCAGATAACAGTTGGCTTGTAGTTTCATTTTAAGTTTTATGATAAAATTCCAATCTAATTTAAAGAGTTTTAAACCTAATTGCAGAAAAGGCAAGTGTAGGATTTCGAAGAAAATTATTTAAACCATTCCTAAGCATTAAAGAAACGCTTAAGCAAAATAAACCTTTGTATTAAAGCAACATGACGCGGACATACTCAATGTAGAAACTCAGGTGTCATAATTCACGCCATACCCNCAACATGACGCGGACATACTCAATGTAGAAACTCAGGTGTCATAATTCACGCCATACCCCACCCCCACCCGCAAGGGCCCCCAAGTAGCCACCTGCCTCAGAATGCGTGACAGCAATTAACCCCTGCGGCGAAAGCAGGCTGGAGCAAGAGGGGCAGTTACACGTGTCAAGGTTGTCTCAGACCCCCACCTCCCTAGCAACCCCCTGAAATTTGTACACACCAAAGAAAGGATCATATAGACTGGCGAAACACATGCTGAAGGGTAACATGCGCCGCAGAAAATGCTGACAGGGTTTGTCAGTGGCGCTGCAGGTCCCCCCCCTTCTTCCTCCACCTGCAAGAGCCTTGGCACGTGGAGGATGTGGCCATTGTTCAGCACCTCCCCCTTTCCTCTTCCCCTAACAAGGGAAGACATGTGTAAGATTCTAAGGGGGGATGGAAATAGTTTAAAAGCCAAGTTGAGGAACAAGGGGGGATCAGTTACACGAGAGCAGTTGACCCAGAATCGCGCGCCGAGAGAGGAAGTCAGTACAGCAGTTAACCGACGCCGGGAAGATGGGACCCCGGCCAAGTCAGTCAGTCGCATCAGTTAGTCAGTCAGTTGAATCAGTCAGTTATGTGAGAGAAAATGACCCAGAATCACGCACAGAGAGAGGAAGTCTGTCGAGATGCCGAGAGGCCGGAGGGGTCGGACCCCAGCAGAGTTAGTCACATCAGTTGCATCAGTCAGTGTTATCCCATGCCAGAAGGCATCAGGTGGGGGCCCTCCGAAGCCCCACGTCAGAATAGTCAGTTGAACCAGTGCATCAGTGCATTAGTCGGATGAGTGACATCGCACACTGGGGCCAGGGTTTGGGCCCCGGCAGAGTCAGCCAGAGACAGTGTTAAGGGGTTAGTCATATCGGGACAGACAACCAGTAATCTCCCGGGTCATAGGGTGCAGGGCGAGAGTCCGTTCACAGAGACAGTCAGTCAGTGATACCCTGTCACCGGAAAGTGACGAGCGGCAGGTGATGCGGCGCTCGGAAGTGCCACACTGGGATGCGCATGGCATCAGGACTCGGGAGCCGGATCGCGGACGTCACCTGAGTCAGTTACAACCCTGGACCGAGAATGGGAGTCGAGTTGTGAGCTTCAACGAGGAACGCCACAAAGAGTGAGTGGAAGTAGTACAGTGCAACCCCGCATTGAGAAGGCAGATGATGGGGTGGTTTACCTGCCAAGGGTCCCTCGCAGGGACATGGGAGTCAGTCAGCCAATGCCGAAGGAGGAAGCCAGCTGAGTGCAGCATGCCAAATACAGCCAGTCTGAGGGCCTGTAACAGGGCCACCCAACTCACCAGAACACAAACACAAGTTACTGCCGGAGCAGCCCCAAACAGCAGAATACAGATAAGTACCCACATCGCCCCTCAGGGACATGTCGTGTCGCCTAGTGTCCGGCCAAGCTGTCAGAAACGTAGCCAGAGCACCATAATCAGCCCTGCATGTCCAGAACTCACAGGGTCAATAACATATGAGTTAATTCTCTTTCGCAAGGTGCCGAGAAAGTATGTGTAATTCCCGAAAAAGTGCCGGGAATGTGTGTATGAATTCCCGGTCAAATAAACCTGTGAAACCAAGTCATGATGACGTTATTGTTCACCCTATTCAACATTAAAGGCACCTTATAGTCTGTACCATTTAACATTAACTCAGTTCCTATGAACCATCTTGTATCACATAGGTGGGGAATAGCGTCAAACTATCAGAATAATTAGTTTCATAATTAAAGTTCAAGTATCTATAAAAAAAATTATTTTATAGGGTTACAAATTTTTTTTATGCTTATTACACTTTTTTCTTCAAATAACTGTTCATACAATGTAGCCAATTCCCTCAAAAAATCTAAAAAAAATAAAAAAAATTATTTTTCCAAAAAAAAATTTTTGAAACAAAAATTTTTTTAAAAATTTGTGGCCGAAGACAGGAGCAAGCTCCCTTCTTCAGCTTCGAAGATGGTGAATGTCACCGTCGAAGCTGCCGCTAATTTTTCAGGTTTATTATTTTTTTTAATTTGACCTTGACCTTGACCTTATGACAGGTAAACAAAAGTGACCGTCTTAAAAATGGAATGCAAGAGCATGGTGTTTATGTACTGACCCTTATAATAGCTGTCATCCCGAGATCCTTCGATAGGGGACTGAGTTCGAGCCTTGGAACAATGCAATCTATTAATTCCCTTTTTTATACTTTGACTATTAATTCTCTTTCGGATTTGGACAAAATCTGATGATTTACTTTTCCTAGTGATGGATGTGAACCTTATATTAGCATGGTTATGATAAATGAACAATGCCAAAATAATAATAATAATATGGCATCATCCAAGATGGCCATCGTCTCAAGAATCCTTCGATAGAGAACTGAGTTCGAGCTTTGGAACTATATAAACTATTAATTCTCTTTCGTACTTTGACTAAATCAGCAAATTTTCTTTTCCTAAGGAATATCAGAAAATCAAGGTGGAATAACTGTTGTACTGACCAGGATGGTCTAGTCTTGTCTCGTACTATCTAAAGTCATGTAGAGTATCTAACACTTGTGCAATATGTGCTGGTTGGTTGGTAAGTACTTATAAGTTGTCTACTTTAGATTTTTTTTCTATCTGTTTGCGAAGGTATGTGGCAGTGTTGACCTTATCCTTCTCCATACTTCACGACTCTGTCATAGTATTTACTTGGGTCTAATGTTACATATTTTGTTCGTTACTTGGTTGAAATTGTGTGTCTCTGTAGCATAGCTCGGACGTAGGATGTAGTGAGAACGATCGTTTTACTATTTATTTTGTTGTACCAGCCAAGGCTACAACGCTAGCTTTTTTTCAGACGCATAGTGTTGTCTACCATCGTGTGCTGTACAGTGCTCGTCACTTGTACAATACATGTTGGTAGGTGATAATAACTACTTTTCCTTAATTTTTTTATGCCTGCTAGTATCAGCGTTTCGAGAGTGTACTTTTTTTAGTCAAGTGTCATGAAGTGTTAGTTACGTGTGCAATATGCAGCGGCCGGTGGTGGTATATAACTATTTGCATTTACATTTTTTTTAAATATCTAATCATCAATATATATATATATATCAGTGACGTATACTCTTGCATGACTACTTGTTTACATACACTGCGTTTAGTAGCAAGTAAAGGGGACACAACCTTTTACAAGTCGCGTAATGGAAGATACATTAACTTTGGTGATAGATAGTGTGAGAGACGAGTCATACAGTCTCATTAAACACTATTATTCCAGCGTGGAGGTTGTGTGCGTGCGTGTGTAAATGTTACTTGTAGTTTGTGTGTATTTACTTGCCTAGTGGCTGTGACCTTCAGCGTGCATGGTACTTCCATCTTGTTTATGGTTCGTCTCTCACCCTACATATACGTTGACTGCAGTCTCTAGAGTATATAGTGATTTCTATCATTCCGACTCAGTTGCTATTCAGACTACGAAGAATGAACATTGTCTAAGGTGAATGGCTCTTCGTCTACATCGATGAAAAATAATCGGGAAAGATATTTGTTTCGTTACTGTAAGACAACCTTTTTTTTTCTCAAAGCTACCATTCTTGTCAAGCATGGGACTTGTCATCGTCAGGATGTTAGGTGAAAGGTTGCTGGAAGGTGTATCAGAAAACCGAAGTATAATGGTACAACATGTGATATTAGTCTTTCAACCAAGTCATTAAAGTCTTCATTAAATAAGCAGCTAGACCTTCCCGTCACTCTTCACAGAAGGTTCGCGATACATGTCTACATGTATGTTCTTCCATGATTAGTAGGTTTTTAGATACATCTGAGTCAGGGTACTAGGTTCGAATCTACATTTCTTCTGTCCCAACTTCAAATAGCTCTTATCTTCAACAACTGGTTTGTTCACATGTTTGTGCGTATGTTTGAATGTGTTTATGTATGGGTGTGTGCGTGTGTGTGCTCATATATGTTTGGGTAAGTGCGTGTTTGTGCGCATATATGTTTGATTAAGTGTGTGTGCGCATATATGTTTGGGTAAGTGCGTGTTTTTGCACGTATATTTTTGGGTAACAGCATATTTGTGCACGTATATGTTTGGGTAAGTGAGTGCTTGTGTATGTATATGTTTGGATAAGTGCATGTGTGTGAACATATATGTTTCGGTAAGTGTGTGTTTGTGTTCGTATATGTTTGGATAAGTGCGTGTGTGCGCATGTTTGGGTAAGTGCGTGTTTGTGCGTGTATATGTTTGGGTAAGTGCATGTGTGCACGTATATGTTTGCGTAAGTGCGTGTTTGTGCTCGTATATGTTTGGGTAAGTGCGAGTTTGTGCATGTATATGTTTGGGTAAGTGCATTTTGGTGTGCATATAAGTTTGGGTAAATGTGTGTGTATATGTTTGGGTAAGAATGTGTGCACGTATATGTTTGGGTAAGTGCATGTATGTGTGCGTATATGTTTGGGTAAGTGCGTGTTTGTGCATGTTTACGTATGGATAAGTACATGTGTGTGAACGTATATGTTTGGGTAAGTGTGTGTGCGCATATATGTTTGGGTAAGTGTGTGTATATGTTTGGGTAAGTGCGTGTTTGTGCTCGTATATGTTTGGGTAAGTGTGTGTGTTTGTGCGTATATGTTTGGGTAAGGGCGTGTGTGTTTGTGTATATGTTTGTGTAAGTGCATGTGTGTGCGCGTCATTTGTTAATTTTCCTCGTCTGCGTCCATGCTTATGATGTGAATTTTACGACTACATCTTAAACGGTTCAGGAATTAGGGCCAACTATGCTTATAAGTTCGCATAGGGCTTATATGACCATTTGATAATTTTCTTTGTCTGCGTCCATGCCTATGATATGATGAATTTTACGAGTACATCTTAAACAGTTCGGGAATTAAAGCCAGCTACGCTTAATACTGAATGTACCAGCAAGTTGGCCCTTTCTTGGATGGATGATAAGCGAAGGAATCCTGGACGATGCAGTACATACCATCCCCCTATGGCTATAATAATACTTAATTAAGCATATCTGGGGCAGGCGTCTTTGGGAGAGAGGTCATTGTGTGTAGCAGGTGACAGTTCCTCTCCTCGGGTTAATCGCTTTCATTTCTCACGTATCATATTGATCTTGGAAAGTATACTGTCTGGTAGTTTATGTTATTCTTGTTAGATAAGATAGTTATTTTAAAGTTACAATTTTCTCTCGACATTTGCAAGAAGCGAGGGTTGCTGTCACCTTAGCAACAGTTAATGTATCATACTTGACTAAGCTATACATATGTATATTGGCGTAATTATTTTAAAGTTACAATTTTCTCTCAACGTTTGAAAAAAGCTCGGGTTGCTAACTCCTTCGCAACAAGTTAATGTATTGATTTTATTGATTTCCACTCATATGTTCCTTTGTACTCTTTTAGGAAGTGATTCTCCATTAGTAACATTGTAAGTAACATCATACTTGTAAACCTTCTCTTTAGTAGTAATTTCCCCATGCTATCATCTATCTGGGCGTTCCTTAGTCCGCTTTGTTTTTTTAGGAAGGTTGTCTTTCATTTTCGACGTTGTAACCCGCCTGTACACTAAACTTATGTAATTAACAATTGGTAATGTAATAGGAATAGTGTACTACTTGGTCCCAAGCCCAGGACCCATCTGCATGGTAATGCGGATGGTAAGTGGGAGGGCAACGACAGATAGGTAAGTGCTGTGTGTGCGCCTGTTTGGTTGTGCTTTTGTGTGTGTGCGCATATGTGTATGGGTGTGTGTATGTTTGTATGAATATACATATGGGGTGTGCGTGTGTGTGCGTATATGTTTGGGTAAGTGCGTGTGTGCATGCGCATATATGTTTGGGTAAGTGCGTGTTTGTGCACTTATATGTTTGGGTAAGTGCATGTTTGTGCATGTTTGTGTGCATATATGTTTGGGTAAGTGCATGTTTGTGCATGCATATGTTTGGGTAAGTGCATGTGTGTGCACGTTTATGTTTGCGTAAATGTATGTTTGTGCATGTATATGTTTGGGTAAGTGTGTGTACACATATATGTTTAGGTAAGTGAGTGTGTGTGCGCATATATGTGTGGGTAAGTGAATGTGTGTATATATGTTTGTCTTAGTCTGTGTGTGTGCATATATGTTTGGGTGAGTGTGTGTTTCTGCATGCATGTGTTTGAGTAAGTGCATTTGTGTGCACATATGTGTTTGGGTAAGTGTGTGTTTGTGAATGTATATGTTTGGGTGTGTGTTCGTGCACATAAATGTTTGGGTAAGTACATGTTTGTGCGCGTATATGTTTGGGTAACTGCATGTTTGTGCATGTATATGATTGGGTAAGTGTGTGTTTGTGGGGTTTTATTTTGGTAAAGTGCATGTTTGTGCGTGTATATGTTTGGGTAAGCGAGTGTTTGTGTTTGTATATTTTTGGGTAAGTGTATGTTTGTGTGCATATATGTTTGAGTAAGTGTGTGTTTGTGCATGTATATGTTTGGATAAGTGCATATGTGTGCATTTATATGTTTGGCAAAGTGTGTCTTTGTGCATGTATATGTTTGGGTAAGTGTGTGTATGTGTGCATATGTTTGGATAAGTGTGTGTTTTTAAAATGTATATGTTTGGGTAAGTGTGTGTGTGTGCACATATATGTTTAGGTAAGTGAGTGTGTGTGCGCAAATATATTTGTGTAAGTGCATGTGTGTGTATATGTTATTCTAAGTGTGTGTGCGTATATGTTTCGGTAAGTGCATGTGTGCATGTAAATGTTCGGGTAAGTGCATGTTTGTGCACATATATGTTTGAGTAAGTGCATGTGTGTGCACATATGTGTTTGGGTAAGTGCATATTTGTGCAGGTTTATGTTTGGGTAAGCACGCATGTGTGTGCATTGTTGGAGAGTACAGAAGCACCCTTATGTAAGGCTGTGAGCATTGTTGAAGAGTATGGTAGTGTCCTTTATGTTAGGCTGTGTGCAGCTTTGAAGTGATCGACATAATCCTTTATGTAATGCTGTGCACATCGTTGAAGAGTACGGTAGCACCCTTTATGTTAGGCTGTGCATATCGTTGAAGAGTATGGTAGCATCCTTTATGTTAGGCTGTGCACATCATTGATGAGTATGTAAGCGCTCTTTATGTTAGGTTGTGCGCACCATTGAAGTGATCATCATCACCATTTATGTTAGCCTGTGCACATCGTTGAAGGGTATGGTAGCACCCTTTATGTTAGGCTGTGTGCATCATTGAAGAGTATGGTGGCACCCTTTATGTTAGGCTGCGTGCATCATTGAAATGTTTGACTTCACCCTTTATGTTAGGCTGTGTGGATCTTTGAAGAGTACGGTAGCACCCTTTATGTTGGGCTGTGCGTATCATTGAAGAGTACGGTAGCGCCCTTTATGTTTGGCTGTGCGTGTCATTGAAGTGATTGACATCACCCTTTATGTTAGGCTGTGCACATCGTTAAAGAGAACGGTAGCATCATTTATGTTAGGCTGTGTGCCATGGTGACTGGGGTTAAGACTCTGAGATAATCCTGCCCACTTGGAATGCTAGCATGTGATGACTGAGACAACCTCTCGCTTGAAATGTATGAGTATAAAGTATACAATCTGGTAGGAAGACTCAGAGATAACCTATGATAAAGGGACCAGTCAGGTGATGTGGCATGGAAGACACGGATAACACCTCTGCAAGGGCATAGGGGACAGTCAGGATATCAGGGAAGACACGGAGAAACCCCTCTTGCCTATGATTTGGCTGGTTGTACCTTCAATGGTTCGGGAATTACGACCAACTTTTTTATAGGTTTGCATAGAGCTTAAATGACTCTGTGATAATTTTCGATGTTGGGGTGATGTGGCAGCCGGCATACATCTGATGTGCAGCCAGGTGTTGATATGTGTCTTTCGTCACCATTAGAAGAGGTCGCACATATGCGAAATTATTTAAAATGTATACAATTGAAAAATATATATAATAATAAATTAATTTGGGGTTTATTTTAATGTTATATGTGTCAGCATCCTGAACAGACGTGTTTTGAAAAATATCATCAATTTGAAAATAACAACTTTATAAATAATTTTTTGATTCAGGTTTGTCACGCAGCGCAGCTGTCAGATTTACGATACAATGTGTAGAATTATTTAAATATGTCTTACTTTTTTACTAGTGCTGAAGTGTTAACTCATCCAAGGCGTCTTTAACATTGTCAGAATCGCCAGCCTTACCCTCCTTCGAGAGCCTCGTGTGACATAATTTTAAAAAAACCTGACTTTGAAAATAACACTAAATTTAATATATTTTGAGTCTGGTGGTCACGTAGCGCCGCTAGAAGTTTTCATATCCAATACCTTTTTTTTATTTTAATTTAAAAATAAAATGTATTAATATAAATTAATTTGTTTTCTATGTTACATTATATATATTCCTTTAATTTTTATACTTGCTGGCATCCTATAAAATGTTAGCTTTCCTTCGAGAGCTATGTGTAATTTAAATTAAACAAAAAATATATATATTTGACATCATGCAATAAGTAAGCAGCTGGCATCGAACCTCAATACTCCTGGTATGAGAGCTTCGTGTGATGTCATTTGCATATTAACTTACAAACGAACCTTATGTAATAAGCATAGGGCTTAACTGATGCCGTGATAATTTTCATTGTCGGGGTGATGCATATGTTTTGGTGACTACATCTGATTCGAAAATTAGACTATGCTTGTATGCTGTGAGGAGTTGTATGCTGGGGAGGCAATGAACACGAAAATTCTGACTTGCCAGTTTTTGAGAGCCTCGTGTAGCTAATCATTAACAAAAAATTTAAATTTAAAAAAAAATTTCCAAACAATTTTTAAAGACATTGTGAAAGCCTCGCGTAGCCTATCAGAGACGATAGCATTTTGAAAGCGTCGTGTAGAGATGAGAGCCTCACATACCTAGCGCCTAGTGCGGGAGCCGCAGTGACGTCATCGGCTGACGCGGGAGACGCTACCGGCTCCCCGCTCCCTGCCAGGCGCCAGGTAATGCAGAACCGGCCATTTCTGTCTACTTGAGTGTATCATTATTGGTGGTATTTTGTTAATATTATAATGAGCATTTGTATGTTAACTTTCGATTTTCCATTTGAAAAATTATATTTGCAAACTTGTAAAATATATAGATGTCTAAAAAATGCTACCATCAACGAATTATAACCATACACAGTTTATATTAGTTACATAGGATGATTAAAATAGTGTGAGTAGTTCTATGCATTTGTTGCTACTTACTCTTGCCGCGGACACAAAGCACTTCTAGTTGGTGATACAAAATATGTCATAAATTTATTTCGATCTCTGTATCCAGGCTTTGCTCCTCGTGAAATTCCTTTGTCTTCATTGCTTTCTTCTACATGAAGTTTCAACTTCCAAATTCCTCATCATTTCACGAATATCACACATCTGACCTGCAAGGTTCCTTGATCATTATATGAAGAACGCAGCATATAAAATTGTTTTTTCAGGTGTAATGCGAGACTTTCGAAAAGGTCTCATTAACTGAGTCATTAGAGAGTAAGCTTCATCACCAGCAATACATAACTGAAAAGTCCTTCCGCTCCACTAATTTTACTCGGTTTCGAAAAATGTAATTTATTCATTATCAATCTCTTCTCAAAACTTGAGTGTCGGAACACAGAACTGTCTTTGTCCTTGCCATAGTCTCCAAAATCCACCGCAAGGAACTTTCCTACTACATCAGCAGCAGCCTGTAGTACTATGGAATGAAAATGTTTGTGAGAATAGTACATTGATCCATAATGAACAGGTTTATATATTCTAATGTGCTTTCCATCCACTTCTGCATAGCAATGAGGGAAATTCCATAACTTCTCAAACGTATGTACTGAAGCCTTCCAGTCGTCTCCTGAAGGCTCCTTCATGTGCATTTGATGAACAATCTCCCAGATAGCTTCACGGGTTTCATTTATAATATTCGCAACCGTCGTCAAATTCAACCAATCCTTTGGTTGAATGACAAGTATGTGAATCTTTCACCAGTGGCCAAATACCTGTACACTTAAAAAAAGAACAGTAAAATTATAATTGCATGTAAGTAATATTAAACAGGATATAAGGGAAATGAGTGCACATATTTTGTTCAAGGTTGGCAAGGGGGGGGGGCAGATCGCATTTTGATTATTTTGATAAGATGAACATTTGGTCTGATATAACATCGAAGGGCATGGTAAAAATTCACTTACCAATAACTTGGAAACAGGTTTTGGTTTCTTATATCACTTGTATTAAAATCGTTTAGTGCGATTTTACAATAATAACCTGTTTCAAGGGATTTCCATTGACCTGATTGCACAGCTATGCATATCTCACCATGGATTATCCATGCAGTACATCTGGATGCTAATTTATATCCGTGCCATCTACTATCAATCCTGGCACGAGTTCTGATCCTGTGTTCATTGTAGTCCAACTGTGTCATGTCGTAGGACCTTGGAAGCTGTGGCATTAAGGCCATCACAATGTGTCTCAGAACGAAGTGTGGTGCATCGAAGTGCTCGCATAGGCATTTCCTTGCGTCCGTCAGAATATCTGCACTAATTTCCCTGATACACTAATGCATATATGTAAATGAATATGAAATGTATATTTTTCACTTAATTTACAGGTACAGTATGCAATACTAAATGCCAAACTCTGCATAATCAGTATGCAAGATATGTGAGAGACACACAGAAAATCCCAAGCGGGTCTGCTGGAGGTAAAAAGAAGTGGCTATTAGCCGATTTTCTCTCGTTTTGAAAGACTTCATCGGGCAGCACAGGAAAACGTCACAAGACATACAAAATGATGCAGGTGCAAACGATAATACTATTGGTCTCGAGGAAGAAGACGAAGAGTGGGAAGATGGTAATATGTTTTGTGCTGAAGCTCCTTTGGTA
Organism: Clitarchus hookeri; assembly: GCA_002778355.1. NCBI lineage: Eukaryota > Metazoa > Arthropoda > Insecta > Phasmatodea > Phasmatidae > Clitarchus > Clitarchus hookeri. The sequence goes on along the minus strand of NQII01004828.1, from coordinate 70,178 downwards.
TCACCAATTCAGCTGATAGACAAGGCATACCTGGAAAGCGGAAAAAAACACAAACCACCCCGGGATAGATATTGGCAATGCAGTTATCTGGGTTTCTACAGAGTCGTCAGAATCCTGCCTTAAATGGAAAATAACAGCCAGCAATAATGAATTTCTTTCAAGAATTGCTTCTTGACGTACAAAGGCTTTCAGCGGAAAGACAGAGGCCCTTCAAATCAGAGGTTGTCAACATTTTAGTTAGTGAGTGAAGAGATTTGGGCGGCTATTAACATCGCGGTCTTAAGAGCAGAGTAAACATCTATATATAAAACAAAGTCGGGTTAGTTACACCATTTATAACTCGAGAACGGCTGGACCGATTTCAATGATTATAGATGTTTTGGATTTTTCTGCGTCCGGAATAACATGTAGGCTATTTAAACATCGTAAAAGTTCACGGGAAAAATAATTATAACGTAAATTAATTTTCTCATACATATTATATGGATGACATTTTTGACATGACATTAACTGAAGTTCAAGTATTGCCTCTAAAATAAGTAAGGAATGCTAACATGAAAAACATCTATATATATCTATAAAACAAAGTCGGGTTAGTTACACCATTTATAACTCGAGACCGGCTGGACTCGGAGATGCCACATTATTACACTTGGAATGCTTCATCGAAGAAATTTCACCTTCGGAAGCAAGGCGATGCGGTTCCTGGTCATCCGGATGTGCGTTCTACTGATGCTCTTGGTCGTATTTACACAGTTCATCCGAAGAATGATGAATGCTTTTATTTGCGGTTGTTGGTGAATGTTCGTGGGCCAACATCATTTGAATCACTACGAACTGTTAATGGTATAGGGTGCCCAACATGTTGTGCTGCATGTCAAGAGCTCAATTAGCTTGAAAACGATACTCATTGGGACACGACAATCGCTGAAGCAATTATTTCTGCAACTCTAAGTCAGATACGCACATTATTTGCTATCATCATTTCGACATGCTTCCCATCGAATCCATGTGACCTGTGGAACAAATACAAAGATGACATGTCAGAAGACATTTTACATAGAATTCGTGTCAGTTCAAGAAATCCCGATCTTGAGGTGAATGATGAGATGCATAACCAGGCTTTGCTCTTGATCGAAGACATGTGTTACCTCATGTGCAGCAGTTAGTCAGGTTAGGAATGCCAGTGCCAGATCGAGGAATGAATGACGCATTTAATCGAGAATTAGAACGAGAGCGTGAATATGATCGACATGAATTAGACCAATCAGTTCAGAATGTGCCCCTGTTGAACCCCCAACAGAAGGAAGTGTATGATACATTAATCAAGGCAATTTATGAGGTAAATAGTGGCCTAATGTTCCTGGATGCCCCAGGTGGAACTGGGAAGACATTCCTCATGTCATTGATTTTGGCCACTGTTCGAGCGAGATCCGACATTGCGGTAGCAGTTGCTTCTTCTGGAATAGCGGCCACATTGTTAGAAGGATGCTGTACGGCTCATTCAGCGTTTAAACTGCCGTTAAACCTTCAAACTACTGAACAACCGACATGTAACATTGCGAAACGCTCCGCAATGGCCAAGGTTTTAGTAGCATCTAAAATCATCATCTGGGACGAATGCACAATGGCACACAAACGCGCATTAAAAGCACTTGACCGAACATTGAAAGATCTGCGCAATGACTCGAGATGTTTTGGAGGCGCAATGATTTTACTGTCTGGCGATTTCCGCCAAACACTGCCAGTTATTCCAAGATCTACTGCTGCCGATGAAATAAACGCTTGCTTTAAATCATCAAATCTGTGGCGCTATGTGAAGAAACTTCAGCTGGCAGCAAACATGAGAGTTGCATTGCTGAACGATCCATCTTTTGAAGATTTCTCCAAGCAATTGCTGACTATCGGCAATGGCCGTGTTCCTGTCGACGAATCGAGCGGATTGATTTCATTTCATCCGAATGTTTGCAATTTTATCTCATCGAAAGACGAGCTCATCAAGAAAGTGTTCACGAACATCATTGCTAATCACAAAAATAACAAATGGTTGAGTGAGAGAGCAATTTTGGCGGCTAAGAACAAAGATGTGGATGACTTAAATATAGTAATTCAGAATCAAATCATTGGTAATCTGCATTCACTTAAATCTATTGACTGTGTAATAAACGAAGACGACGCCCCCAACTATCCAACTGAATTTTTAAACTCCTTGGATGTACCTGGCTTACCACCGCACAATTAACAACTGAAGGTTGGCTCGGTAGTAATAATGCTTCGAAATCTAAAACAACCAAAACTATGCTATGGAACGCGTTTGGTGATAAGAAAACTGATGACCAATGGGATTCACGCGACGATACTCAAAGGAAAATTCAAAGATGAAGAAGTTCTCATTCCGAGGATTCCTATGATCCCAACCAATATGCCCTTTGAGTTTAAACGACTTCAATTTTTGATTCGTCTTGCATTCGCCATGACGATTAACAAATCTCAAGGCCAATCCTTGAGTGTTTGTGGTCTGAATCTAGAAAATGCATGTTTTTCTCATGGTCAATTATGCGTGGCATGTTCACGCGTTGGCCAACCATCGGCTTTATTTGTTCTTGCGCATGATAACATAATGAAAAATGTCGTGTATCACAAGGTGCTTCACTGAAGAAAATTAACGCGAGTACAACCCATGCAGCTAAATACAGCTGACACGCCATTGAAATACTTGATTTTTGTACTTTTATTGATTTTTTATTTTCTTTACATATATTATCCTAATTAACTATTCAACATAATAAATTTTGAGTATTAATTTCATTTTACGTTAATAAAATCCTAAATAAAGCTAAACTAAAAGTTAACACGACATTCATTGACTGTTAGGCGGTACGAAGTCCGCCGGGTCAGCTAGTTTTAAATAAATTAAATGTTGAGGAGGATAATGAACATGAAGCACATAGTCTCCATATCTTTCGTCCTCAATCGACTGCCAATGATTCATCTTCATTATCTCGTTAAGCCATCTCTCCACCAGAAATGACTGTGCCAGTCCACTCTCAGGCGTCCAACTACACAAGTTTATCAACCTCCACTATCCATTATCCTGCATGTGGAAGTCACTTTTCTTTGAGGTCAAACACTTACTGAAAGTAGCCATCTATTTATAAACAAAGGAATTTACCAAAATAGTAATATTTGGAAACTATGTTTATGTTAATTCTATTGACGTTTGTGAATGAGTTCATTTACCGTAAATAATGTATTTTATTTTGAAACAGGCAGCCAGTGCATTTTTCAACATTGGCCATACATTTCTTCCAAATACCTTACTTGATGTTTCTTTCCCATAAGCAGTGTCACATATACACTGAAGAGCCAAAAAAACTGGTATAGGCGTGCGTTAGCAAATAATAGAGGTATGGAACCAATCAGAGTAACGCCATGAGGTCGGCAGCTAGATCGGTTACTGCTACTACAATGGCAGGTTATCAAGATTTAAGTGAGTTTGAACGTGGTGTTATAGTCGGCGCACGAGAGATGGGACATAGCATCTCCGAGGTAGCGATAACATTTGGATGTTCGCGTACAACCATTTCACGAGTGTACCGTGGATATCGGGAATCCGGTAAAACATCACATCTTCGGCATCGCTGCAGCCGGAAAAAGATCTTGAAAGAACGGGACAAACGACGACTGACGAGAATCATTAGACGTGACAGACGTGCAACCCTTTCTCAAATTGGCGCAGATTGGATGTGTGGACTGCCCTGCAGGATTCATGGTGTGAAATGCCTCATGCATACCTTCAGACATTAGTCGAGTCCATGCCAGGTCGTTTTGCAGCACTTCTGCGTACTCGGGGGCCATACACAATATAGGGCAGGTGTACCATTTTTTTTTCTCTTCAGTGTAAATTTCTGACATTATGAAGCCAGTAAAAACCTTGCGTAGAGTATTCGTTGTACATGTACAGTGTAGTTTGTGTATCTACACTAGAACCCTGCTGAACACAATTAATTTTATACACACACTGTGTACCTTCAAATTATTTTACTTACCTCAATGTAATTAGAAGTCGTTCCGCTGGATAAATACTTTTCCTCCAGTTAGTATCCTCTTTTCTGAGCTCGTTTTCTATCAAGTTTAGTAGATAATCAAATGTGGTTGGTTTCATTCGAGTAAAATTAAAGAACTTCTTCTAGCCTGCCTTCAATGTGTTTAAAAAACCACAGATATTCCTGTCTTAATTTATTAGATGAGACCAAAACTTACGTTTATTTGTATCTTCTTGTTCAAGTCACAGAAGACAGAGGGTCGACGATATAACTAAATTCATGGCTTCCTCACTCGACGCCATGTTAGCTTCTGGAGTTATTTTTGTTTTGTTTCATGACTTTCGTGTTTTGTCTGAAAATGATACCCCACAGCATCGAACGCTTGTTTGACGAAGTTGTCTTAAACAACTTGTTTGAAACAAATTATTTCGACCAGTGAGTAAGCGGCCTTAAGCACTCTGTGACGCAGTCGTGCACGCACTGTGTAGAGGAACAATAATTCGCTGCTTTCAGAGGTATTTGCATTCATGCAGAGAACAGAACTCGAGTATACTGAGGTGGAGTGTAGCACGCCGTAGCCAGGATACCTCGACGATCCACCCTCGTGCCTGGGAACTCCCAGCAGGCGCCACACACAGACGCAACTAATAACTTGCCGCGCCAAGTGTCACTTTACGTGAGTTGTCATGTTGCAATAGGGAGGGGTGGCACGTCGATATCCCCCCGCCATAGGCCGGCGGAGGGGGGTAACACATTCTCAAAGTCCGCTGTGGAGTGTTACTTCCCGCGGGAGCTACTGCCTCGGCGATATCACATTCCCCCAGCGCCATTCCAGGCTCCTGCGCTGGTCAAACTGCATGTCCCTCATTCGGGAAGACCCGGCTTTTATCAGCCCAAGAGACCACGGGTCCGTTTTTATTGCAGCCAGCATCTGCTTGTTGATTATCATCTACAAAAAAACTTTAAGGATATTTAAACAGCAAACAATTCTGAAAATAACATTTGCGGAAAATAACGTATAGCTAAATACGTCGTGACGTAAGAAAGGGACAGTCATAAAAGCTGGCCCGGTCATGACCCCCACTAAAGCCTGACTTCAACTAAAATGTAAAAAAATACTGTGAACCGAGTAAAACTCAAGTTATGCGTGCATATTGCCCCTCGGTCCAGTAATGGTTTAGTTGAAGTTTAAGTAGATGAGCCACGAGTGCAATGTCGCCCAAACCAACTGATTATTCAAGCACCGCTGCTATCTTCCCTTGTAGACCCATTACACACAAGCGTCTCATGAAATTGTCGATCTCCATTGGCGGTCATTGACGCTACATGCATGCATATTTCACACAAAGCTGACAAAAAGCAAATATGAGTTATTAGAAAACATATTCTACTGCGCCGTGGGGCGACCTAAGTTGAGAAGTTACGTAATTTTGGCTGGCTGACAGAACCTACAATTTTAAATAAGTTAATATAATACGACATAACAGGCTTACACTACAGATTGATATATATGTTTCACATATTTAAAACTGCAAATACAGCTGTCACGTCACCCAACGACACTGCGCATCATGACTCAACTTACTCGGCGACACCCGGCGAAAACGTAAATAAGTGTGTGGAGGTGATAGTGAAGAGTGCAGAGTGCAGAGCCGAACACTGAAGGCCAAGAATGTACTTACGCAGGGAGGTGAGGGAAGACGAAGAGACTTAGACAAGAAATAGGAATGGGAGGGGAACTGAGCATGCATACGAGCACCGAGAGCTATTAACAGCTGCGAGCCGCGCAACATCTGAGATGTTCCAACGGAATATCAATGTTTAGTCCGCTTGATGTGGACACGTTTCTACTCATGTTTATCATACATTTCTCAGACTTTTATATCAGCAGACACTTTATGATGAATTATGTCTTCTGCTGTCGTAAAATTCAGTAGAACTACGTGTACGCCTTTACTACGGATGTGCCGTTGCCGTTTGTCAGCGGGTTTTGTCGGGACATTCTCAATCTCCTTCACACTTGCATTCACCCGCTACTCACTAAACGTCACTCTTCATGCTAGCTCTTCACTCTCGTGGAGGCGACACGAGGAGAGGCTTGACGACGTTAGGCGCGGCGAGGCGACTCCAGGAAAGCATCCGATCACATTGGACGTGGCCGAAGTGACTTCTGCCGCGACTTTGTGCGCCTTTGCATATATTAATTTTCTTCATGTGTACTATTGGAAAAATATTAAAAAGCGGTGGAGAAGAAGAAGATGGTGGATAGCATCAATACACCGTAACAGAATAAGGTATGAGCTGTATAAATTATTTTTAACCTGAACACACGAATAAATTTGCTTACCGTCACGAGTAATTTTATTGTTATTAAGTAGGCGCTATTTTATTTAAATTTTTAATGTTGACTCTAAACTATAAATTGGTGGTTTTCTTTGCAGGGAACATATGGACAACCAGCTTGCTGAATTACTATGTGAACCCTCTGGTGAATTTGAAAATTTCACACGAATGTCAATATCAGACTTTAAATACATATTGGATAAAATTTTACCTGTTATTGCTGAACAAGATGCTCAAATGAGATAAGCAATACCAGCCAAAATACGACTTGCTATAACCTTGAGAGTTTTGGCATCAGGGGACAGTTACAAAAGTCTTCACTTTTTATTTAAAGTTTCCAGTCAAATAATATCAAAGAGTGTGATCGGAGTGTGTGATGCACTTAACGAGGCCCTCAAAGATGAAGTAAAGGTAAAGTATCATTAAGTATTCATTGCACAGTAATGTTTACATAGTAATCTAATAATATTAGCAATAATTTCTAATTTTTATTTACTTTTTCTTTTTTTCTTTTTTATTATTTTCTTCCTATAATTATTATTCATGTATTTTGTGAGTAACTTTTGTAGACAGGATTAGACAAAGCTTCGTCTATTATATTCTGTTGCGTAGCAATTGTTTCTTCAGACAGTATTTGAACGCCTGAGTTAGATGTTGAAGATTGGGATCGCATTACGTTCTGCGAATTTGTATCCATTCTTCCATTTGAAGGCTGTGGATGTGTGATAACTCTTCCATCGTCCAAAATATGAATTGAATGCGGATCAGGAATGATGACGTGAGAGTACTGCGGTTGTGGAATTCGTAGCTGTATGACTGGAAGAGACGTATCGTAATTAATTTCTGGAGTTGACACTCGGTCCGGAATAAAATTTTCTGGTAGAGGTTCGGAATACGATGAAAAAGAAGTTGCAGGTCGATCCGGTATGTCTACAGGTTCAGAGTAGGTTAAAGTAGATGGAGAACGTCTATATGGCATTGCAAGTGGTCTTGAAATACAGGTGTGAGTGAAGGCAGGAGAAGGAGAATATGCAGCATAGTTAAGACGGTACTGACGGTTTATAAGCATTCCATCGATCTCATACATGAATAGTTCACGTTCGCCTTCAGGCAGTTTTCTTAATATTTTTGCGAGAATCTTTGCAAAATAATCGCACTCGTCTTCTTCGCTCTTTTTGTTTACAATGCTATTTGAAGTACTAAAAGCTTGCTTCATTTGCCGTTCAGCTTCTATTAGCTCTGGAGGAATAGCTCGTCGCCGCAATGTTGGGCGTTGTGTTCGATTAGCCTCTTGAGTTTGTTGATTGTGGTTCATAGGTGACGATAGTGATAACATTACGTTTATTTCATCATCTTCATCTTCTATTTCTTGGCTAACTTGTGAAAGATTTCCCTGAAACAAAGAAGCAATGTACTTAAAAAATATTTTTTGTTCCAGTTGCCGAATATTGCTACGGAATGGATGGAGATCGAGGAAGGATTACGAAAGAAATTTCCTCACTGTGTCGGAGCACTTGGTGGGAAGCACGTTGTTTTGCAATGCCCAGCCCACACTGGCTCTGAATATTATAACTATAAAAACTCATTCAGCATTGTACTTTTGGCATTACTCGATAGTGGTTTGTGCTAACATCGGAAGCCAAGGCGGGATCAGCGATGGTAGAGTGTCTAGAAACTCTCTATTATAGCATAGGATTTGCTCCAACACTCTTAATTTGCCAACTTCATCTTCCCTCCCGGACTCAAATGTAGATGTACCCTGCGTTTTCATTGGTGATGGAGCATTTGTTCTTAATAGCAACATAATGAAACCTTTCACGGGGAATCACATAAAGGGCTCATCGAAGAGAGTATTTAATCAACGCCTATCAAGCGCCCGTGTGGTAGTAGAAAATGTTTTCGGAATATTGGCTGCCAAATTCGGGGTTTTAAGAAACTGATTTCATTAGAACCAGAGAAAGTTTCAATCATAGCAATGACATGCATTTTGCTGCATAATTTTCTCCGACGAAGTACGATTTCTGCGGCAATATAGCCCTCCAAGTACCATAGACATCTATGATAACAATGGAACACTAATTCGACCCGGGTCCTGGAGAGATGAAGTTGATGAAAATTGTGCCATAAGGGCTATTAATCAGATACCATGTAGATCAACATTAAACGCGGTACAAATAAGAGAGGAATTTGTTTCATACTTTGTAAACAATCCTCAAATAATATTATAACTGTGTTTCTTAGCATATAGTACTAATTGCATTAGAATAATAAGCTTTTAAACAATAAATATAATAGCTAATATATAATATAGTTAATATTTAGGTATCTATGTATTAAGTAGGTTAAAATAATATTGTAACATGCCTGTTCGCTGTCAATCGTGAACAGTCGTTAATGCCTCCCAAAAAACTTTTAAGCTGGTCGTATAAAAACCAGATAAGCTTGTAAATGTCATCCTGGCAGGCTCCTGATTTTAACGATGCTTTTTTCTTTCAAAGATGTCCTCAAAACGTCGCCATTTTTTTTATTTTTTTATTTTTTTTATTCTTCTATTGGTATCTGCCAACTCACACTTATTCTCCTCCACGCATCGTTAACTTTGATTTTGTCTTTGTGATTATGGTTTTTTGGATCCCATATAATTGGTTCCGTTTGAAATAATTCGACAAATTTGACTAAACTGTCGTGGGTCCACTCGTTCCTCATTTTTAAATTAAACAAACACACAACCTTGCCTTCCCTCGCAACTGGCGTCCTTTGACTCGCGCCAAAAACCGACACCAGTCGGAGCGCAAGCTTGGCAAGACGAGGCTTGACGAGGGGACGCAACTTCATTCTCTTGCTCGCCTCCCCTCGTGTCGCCACCACGATAGTGAAGAGCTAGCATCAGCTGATGTCCCACCTCTGAAGCTCGTCATTCGGGGAGTGTTATCCCGACCGCCTTAGAATGAACCACTCGGTATGGATTGTTGTTGTTTTCCTGCACGCCTAACTGTCAGCAAAAGTACATCATCCTTTAGAAAACATAAGAAGAGGAGTGATTAAGACTTTTCTTAAATTTTATTCTGCGGTAACATCGTTTCATAAAATTTTTCTATCATTTTATAAAACTGTGCTATAAAACGTACATCATGAATTTTTGTTCGAGTTTATTTGCCAAATATCTTAAAATGGGAATCAAAACAGTAGTCAAAAAAATTTAATAAACTCGTATTTATTTTTCATTTTACTCTTTTGCTCATGACAATAAAGTTTTCGGAGTCTTTTATAAAAATATTTCCAATATATGTATAGTTTTATGCAATTATCTAAATTGAGTTCTTTGCGTCAAACTAAATTATATATATATATATATATATATATATATATATATATATATACTGG
>NQII01004828.1:11513-60377 GCA_002778355.1 Clitarchus hookeri | reverse complement strand
TATATATACTGGTCACCATCTGTAAGATGATATGAAAGTTCGATTGCTATAGATCAGTGTATTTGGCAACTACAGCATCAAGAATATTTTTGATTGTTGCATAATAAATGGAAATATTGATATTAGCTATTTCTCGACACCACGAAGCAAAGAAAAATTTATACGCCAATTCTACAGGCAGGTATTTTAAACACAGCTTACTAAAAAGTTACAACTCTGGCATATAGTGTGTACAGTTAATGTTCAAATTGTTGGCCGCAATGAAAGGTAGCATATTATTATTTTAATTTGCGCAAAGGTAACAACTAGCGTTATAGGATATTGTATGTTTGTAACAATTTCACGAATTCACCGAATCGACCCACAAATGATAGTCAGTACTAGGAAGGAAAGTTTCCCTAACCAAACGAAATACTTGCACAAATGAACCCATAAAGAGAAAATAGGGCAGATTGCTCACTGTGGCTGCGCAGTACCCACTAGCCGTGTTCCATAATTACACGGCTTTTCTGCCAATAGCACTATCAAGAATAACGTGGGTAGTTTTTGAGGTCAGATCACAGCATCTATTTTAAATGCATTTTGAATATAATAAAGTTGGTCTAAGCAATTTTTTTTTCATGTAACACTATAGTAAGTTCAAAATTCAAATGTCATTTCTGTTGACAATGTGACTTTGACAGATGTATTAGCGAGTCGATGTTGGGGACAATTGCATATGATGAAAATAGGTCTACGTCATCTTCAGTCTATGAAGGAGTCAGAAGTGATGGCATTTCTTTACGTTTTCGTGGTACTCGAGAGATGTAAGCTGAAATGCCCATGGCGGGTGGGTGTATAGCAGTGGTACTCAGACTTCTGTTTAGGGGGCAATATTAACAAAAACTAAGACCGCCGCGGGCCGCACTTACGACACATGACATAATAATATTTGTGCACTAAAAGTAGGTAGGTAATTCGATGACATTTTAAATTCAGAGTGTCATGTATCGTCTTGCGAGTCGTTTGTTTATTCGTTCGATATGGTGATGGCGGGCGGAGGTAGTACATCAAAATATGTACACAAGTTGCCTGACTAATAAAACAATGAAAAAAATCGTCTTGTTTAATCATCTTTAAAAAATTCGTATTATGAATTGCTTTTTTATTTTTGTAACAAACACCCTAAAAATAAGAATTTAGTAATTTGTATCTACGGAAGCCGGCGAGCGCGGGCCGCAAATAATGGGCCCGCGGGCCGCAGTTTGAGTACCCCTGCCTATAGTAAAGAAATAGTATGTACGCATATTTTAATGCCACGTGAACAATATTCTGATTTAATCTCTTCCTCTTTTTCCTCTAAAACTTCAATTAAATTTCGCTTTTAGGCGAAATGCAGTTTAAGTTACAGAATAATACTAGCCAGCAAGGAAGTGACCTAGTTTGCATAACTTTCCTGTAAATGCAAAAAACTAACCCGATTTACAAAAAAAAACTAAACTTAATTCGCACACTTTGCAAATGATGCTCTTGAGTTGAGAAAACGTTTTGTTGGCTCATTAAAATGTACATGATACCATAATATTTTTTTTTTTGCTCATCTCTACTTATTTGTTCTGTCGGATAGTAAACCAATATTTACGCAAGTGAAAAGTATATGATATTATCGTGTGGAATAATACATGATAGAAAAGAATAAGAAACTGATCAGAAAATTACTACAGTGTAGTGGGTTTGAGAAATAAAGCTCCGTGAGTAGCGATGAGTGGAGGAGCTAGTGTGTTATTTTTCTCAGTGTAACCAGGTATATGTTATATGTAAACAAATTCTGCGTATTAAGATGTAGTTTTCATCATCATCTGTGCATTTGTTTAGCACTGGCTCACGAAGACCTTACAGAACTGTAAAAATGACGTATTCGTACTGTAACTTCAAGTCTACATATATTTGTTAACATTTTGCTTTTGAACAGACTACTACGTTTGCAACAGAATTTTTTTTAGAGTAACTTTATTGTTCCCTAGTTACATACATGCGGAGTCAGAGTAGGGGACTGGCGATTCACCATACGCATGTACGTAAAAATTTACGGTAACTTAATTGAAATCCACGTAATTTTATACTTGTAGAGGTAAAACTGAGCTTCAACGTTGGGGCTCTATGTTAGCATGCACACTCGACCGTTACGGACAAACGACAAATCCGGTTTTCTCACCAGCGCCACGTTTTTACGCCCAAAACATTGCTATCAAGATTGCAATATAACTACTAATTTGAGTGGGTTTTTATGTTCTCTTCAAAAGTTTAGCTGCAACAGTTGTTTATTTATTTTTAAAAATGCAAGATTTAAAATGAATTTGATAGATGAACATTCAAATATTTCGCAATAGTTTAGGCGTCACGACATGGGAACTGTAAACAGAATCACATTCTGCTGTGTCAAAACACGCCACTGCCTATTTCTAACTCCAGAAGAGTAGCATTCTCCGTTCAGGATAACCGCCCTGATACCGTGTAAGGAAGCAGTTGCACGCTTCGAGAACATCACTCTGTAGCAGTGAAATGCACTGAAAGAAATCAGAAGAGAGAATATGACAGAACTGTTCTTTAATAGCATTTTGGTAGCGACAAATAAACTTTAGTACCAGCAACAAAAGGTTCTTTAATACTTTACAATCCAAATTGTTAGCAGAAAAATCTAAATGTTGTTAAAAGTTATTCTGTTGTGGAAATCATCTTTTCTGTAGCAGGAACAGTGGTTTCTGTAGTAGGAACTATACAGATAGTTATGAGCACAATCTTACATTATTGTTACGATAACAGAACAAGATATTGTAAACCCAACTGCGACAGAATGTTATGTAGAAATCACCTCGTTTTATTTTTCAAAAGTTTACGGAAAAAGTATGGTAGCTACAACAGTGTCGTGAACTTTTGGAGGTACCCTTCGATTCTTTTAAGATTACAGCGCTAGTATTGTAGAGTTAACGAACAAGTGTGGTAATTACAACTGTGTCTCGGATTTTTAAAGGCACCGTCTATTTCTTTTAAGGATTATAGAACTAGTATAATTGACAATACAGAAGATAAGTAGGAAAATGTTGCTATTGTGATGTCATATTTTTTTTAGTGGAGGCTGTTGACAATCTGTGAGGGTAATGTGTGCCTTCTAACGTGTTGACAGACACTATCACGTTAGGCGTTAAATGTAATTATAGCAATAAAGGTGCTTGAATTTCATATTTGTTTTTACATGACGTATACCACTTACACAAACAAGACATAAAAACGAAAAAACTAACGCCATATTTTTATTTGTACTACAAATTATCTGATGTGGAAGTATATGTTTAAACAAATTTTACGCGTGAAAACGTTTTTTATATCAGATGACACCCCATTTTATAATATGATACAAATATATATAACATAAAGGAAAAATTATTTTATTAAATAAATAAGCTATCTCATACGTGAATTCGTCGCCTCGAGATTAGTCTGCAGACACGTTACATGACATGCTTTAAAAAAAATTAAACAATATAAAACAAAAACATTTTAAAACCTGAATATCATTACTGATATGATAAACGAGCGGTCTAAAGCGTCCGTCTATTAACACAAGGCCCGGCAGTTCGATTCTGCCTGCTTCCAGAAGGAGTGTTTCAAGTTCTGAACGGTAAGTACAGATACCAGCGCATCTTTCATGCCGAGGGAATTACAATAGACCACACGAGATGGTTAGGGCTACCATGCCGCTCAGTTAGGATTACAAAAATTACACTTTTGCTGGGGCCACCATACTGCTCAGTAAAGGCAACATAACAGATGGTTAACTCTAACATATGTGACCTTGAACTGGGGTAAACTTTAAATAAAAACCGCCAAAAAATTCCGACAATACCAGAAAATTGAAAACATTGAAAATTTGTTCAACACATTTTGACGAAATCTGAATACACTATGGCCCCCAACTCTAATGTTGGATTTACGTGACCTAGACCTCCCGTGATGGTCTTGGGATGAGCTTAAAAACTAAAATCGAGACAAATCCCAACAATTCCCACAAATATAGTAAAATCAGGGGAGAAAATACATTATTTACCTCGACACACGTCTTGAATATCCGTGACCTTGACTTCGACCTTAGGATGACCTGTAAACTTAAATAAAGAGATAAGTTAAATCAAATTTAAAAAATGGGTAAATCGTAAAGCATTGGGAAAAAAGCTTTATTGAGAACGACTACCATAATGGATTTACATTAATTATTATATTTCATTTATTACCGCCGAGTGACGTCAAAACATGGCAACCGGTCGGCTCCTATAGTCAGTTCACTATTGGAAGAAACTTTTGAAAATCAACCTTTGAAAAAACACCCTAGCCGTTAGCTACATGCATATAACATTACAAACAGCGGCGAGCGCGGATACAGTTATGCCGTTAGGTTGCCAGCACAAAGAGAGGAAATAGTTCTAAAGTTTTAACGTAATTGTTAATTTATCGCTTACAAATAGGTTTCGAAAAGACTTGTATCTTATTATTCCAATTATTAATGACGTGGTGCTAACGTACTTTGATTTCAATGTTTCTTGCATACTCACAAGATCACGCTCAAGGTGAAAGTAGAGCGGCCATTTGTTTACAAACCTTCGTTCCGTGTGTTGTTGGCGAGATGTGGTCGACACACGTGCCAGAGAATTGGTGCGATTATCTTGTTTAACCAATAATAATTCATTTACTGGTTTTTTTTTTTTTACTAATATCCTCTCTTTATTATTTCTCGTTGTGCCGATTTCTTTCGTTTCTGATACCTGTATAAGAGATTACTCGTAGTGCGTTCTCACGTGTTTAATATTTTTTTAATTTATTTCAGGTTTGCTTAAAATTTTATTTATTGTATTTTACGTTATATGTTGCGGTTGTTTTTGTGTGCAGTCATGAGTTCTAGCAAGGTGAATAAAAGATAAGTAACCAACGCCAACAGGACATCATTAACCTCACCGAATCGTTGTATTCCCTAATTAGGCGAGGGGAAATGAAACTCTGCAACGTCGCGGAAAGAGCGGCAGAAATGTTGAAACGCTTCAGGATCCACAGTTCTAAGGTATGTTAAAATATATGTAGTATTAACCATTGCGTTTGCAAGTTGTGTGTGCTAAGGTCAATTATGTTGGCCTACGAAATGTGTTTACAAGAACATAAAGAAAATTTGTTAATAACTTGATAACATCGTCGAACGTTGTCTACGTGTCTTTTTAACGTTTTATTTGGGAAATTATTAAGTTTAGGGGGCTTTTCTGTAAAAAAAAATAGCAATAATTTTACTGAAAATGGTATATTTCCACTCCACTAATGACGCAGAACACGAATATACGACGGGCATTAACGTCCAACTAATTTCGTAACATGTGCCAACCTAACCTAACAGGTTCTATCCCCACGATGGGTGAATCACTATTTTACATTTTTAAACTAACCTAGGATTGTTGGGTTTTACACTAACCTAGGATTGTAGGGTTATATAGACTCAAATGTGAGTGTATGAATCACCTAACCAAAAGGTGGTATTACAATGTGTAATTAAAAATAAAAACTACTTTGCGTTGGAATTTGTGTACCCCTGCGAGGGATTCTTCATAAACAACCCAATATATACAGTGGAAATTTATTATAAAGACAACTGACAATGGTAAGGAAAATTGCCTCTATAGTGAGTTTGTTATAGCCAATTAATTATATATAGGTTATGGAGAGATGGTGCATTTTAAGATTCTGAAGAAGGAGCTGGTTTTGTATTTATAAGTTACATTGCGGCATTAATTGCCATTGCTATACGTCACTAAATAGATTACAGTTGATATAACTGGAACTTCCCCTACTATTAAACATATCTGTATCACTTCACTAAACATGAGAGGACATCGTAATCGATGAAATCGCAGTCATAATCTTTTAAGAAAACAATTGTGTATTAATGCATTTCCCCAACACCACTGTTCTACAGCCATTGTCTTTTAGTTATTGTAAATTATCAGTGTCATATTTTTCACTTTCAGTGCTACATAGCCAACCTAATTTGCATAATTTAAAAAGGACCATAATTCAGTTACTGGGTCAACTACAGTTACTGATACCAAAAACATACAAGGGTTGGTTTACAAATGATGTGTGACAATGTGATATGCTCTGCCGTGTGTTAGTTTAGGTTAGTTTAATAGGTGGCAGGTATTGGTTACTATATAACCCTACAATCCTAGGTTAGTTAAAAAATGTAAAATAGTGATTCACTCATCGTGGGGTTAGGTTCTGTTAGGTTAGGTGGGCACATATTACGAAATTAGTCGGACGTTAATGCCCCTCGTATATTCGTGCTCTGCATCATTAGCAGAATAGAAAATTTTCAATGAATAATTTTTATTTTTACAGGAAACCCTATAAACTTAATAATTTCCCAAATAAAACGTTAAAAATACACGTAGACAACGTTCGATGACGTTATCAAATTATTAACAAATTTTCTTCATGTTCTTGGAAACACATTTCGTGGGCCAACGTAATTGATCTTAACACACACAACTTGCAAACGCAATGGTTAATACTACAGATATTTTAACATACCTTAGCACTGTAGATTTGGAGAGTTTCAACATTTCTGCCACTCTTTCCGCGACGTTGCAGGGTTTCATTTCCCCTCGCCTAATTAGTGAATACAACGATTCGGTGAGGTTAATGATGTCCTGTTGGCGTTGGTGACTTCTCTTTTATTCACCTTGCTAGAACTCATGACTGCACACAAAAACTACCGCAACATACAACGTAAAATACAGAAAAAATAAAATTTTAAGCAAACCTAAAATAAATTTGAAAAATATTAAACACGTTAGAACGCTCTATGAGTAATCTCTTATACAGTTTTCAAAAGCAAAAGGAATCTGTACGAAAAGGTTAGCACAAATTAAAGTCATACGTTATGAAAAATCAAATAATAAAGAGCTGATATTAGTATAAAAAAACCGATAAATGAAATATTAGGTTAAACAAGAATCGCACAAATTCTCTACAGCACGGCCATCCGGGGGCTTATGAGAGATTGGCGTTGCCATGTTAATGTTGTTGGATGGACTCCTTGAATGTTGACACATTTCATTGCAAAGTATTGTGTCTATAATATGTAATCAAAGTGAAAGTTTTTCTCCCCCACCCAATCCCCTAGTCAAAATCAAACCTATACACACACACAGACAGAGAGAGAGAGAGATAGAGATAGATAGATAGATAGATAGATAGATAGAGAGAAAGAGAGACAGGCACGCACACGAAACATCAAATTTTTAATACTCACATTTTGCGTTTATATAATGAAATGTTTTTCGCTTGCATCACATATTCTTTTCTGTGAAATTCTCAAAATTACAAACTTTACGCTTGTGGAATATCCATTAATAATATATACATTAGTTTTATGATGGTTACGTGCATGCACGAATACATGTACACACACACACAGTGGAATGTAAACATTGCATGTAAACATTGCCATGTGACTGCCACATGGCAATGTTTGTTTACCCTTTGGCAGAAGGATACGAAATGGGCTGGAAAGTAGATCTTNTCTTAAGCAGGGCTTCAAGAAAGTCTCTTCCAGTCATGAACCGACTATAGCATCGATCCTCGGTCCCACTCCGCTTGATCATATATTTAATTATTACATAAATATTTATTATAAATGAATGAATTTGAGCTTGTTGAAGTCCCCAATTGGCTTAAAACCCAAAAATAAATAAATTTCAAAATAAAAAAAAATTGAAAAACAAGGAAAAAATTACATTACACAAAACGACCGCCATGTTCGATATCCAAGACCTTAACTTAAACCCAAGAAAATTAAGAAAAAATTAAAAAATTGTAAAAGCCCATAAAAAAAAGAATTAAATACTAATAAAAATTGAAGCATTATAAAAAGTTATAAAAATTCTGAAAATTGTAGAAAAAAGCATTTAAAAACTTGTATACCGAAGATCCAGGGTTCAATTCCAGTAAAAATGGTGGATCAAACTTCCTTCCTGCACGACAACCAGCAGACAACTAAGCCTCACTACAATTTTTTTTTCATTTCTAATTTAGTCTATAAGCCTCCTCCCCACCACCAAATGCATTATATTAGTTATTTACGCTACCCACCACTCACTCAGCTACACCCCTCCAACGAATCGGGACCACAGTAGCTGAGCGGTTATACCGCTCGCCTCGCACCAAGGCGAACAAGGTTCAATCCTCGACCTGTTAATTCCGGATTTTCGCAAGTGGAAATTGTGCCGGGCGTTACCATTGGTTGGCGGGTTTTCTCTGGCATTTCCCGTTTCCTCTGCCCTTTCATTCCGGCGCTGCTCCATACTCACCTCGTTTCACCCTCATCGGCTCTCAATTCCTCGATGTTAAGAGACGACTAAATATTTTCACTCACTCACTCCACTTTAAGTTACTCACTTTAAATCACTCACTTTAAATCACAACGACCCCAAGGCCCCTCACCAACCCTTCCATAACTTACCCACTCAGCTCAACCCCCACCACTACCACTAGACTGTGCTAGTGATTTAACGACGTAATAATGTCCGCTCATGCTTGGCTGTTAGTCACATAATATCTCGTCCTCTACAGATAATTAATGTAGCCAAGGTTGCACTGTGTCACAGTTCTTCATCCGATACAAGAGATGACAGATTGCTTTCTCTTTCGTAATGTTTCCAGCATTCAGTCCAGCAAATTATGTTATATTCGACACTGCCTTCAAATTTTGCAGGATATTATCGGGCGTGCTCGGAATATCAAATACATTTCCCTACTAAAGTAAAATATCTGCTCAAATTTCAAATGCATGTTCGCACCAGCGAACTACTGTGGTATATATAGAAAGATGAATCATCCGTTCAAAGGAGTACCTGAAACCAGCGTCCCGACTTCGTATTTGGTAGTGGTACCATCGTTGACTCCCACTGGACTGTCTATTTTGCCGATGATGCATTTTGCAAACCATTAGGGTAAGGTTTTTAAAATTGGAGTTAACTGGGTCAATTAGCGTGATAGGCAGTCTTGTGGTCTGTACTCTTCTCAGCCGTCTCTCAACAATTACATAAATCCTTCAATCTCTCGATATACTTCCCAAACTTTCGATCAATCTTTCAATCAATCGTTTAATCGTTCGCTTAATCTCTTAATCCATCATCAATCCGTGGATTTGTCATCTGTCCACATACATATGTATTAAATATATTAATTTACCAGCTGTCTTCAAATTTGTACTTGGCGACTACATTTACACTGAAGAGCCAAATCAAAATTTGGTATAGGCGTGCGTATGCAAATAACAGAGGTATGGAACCAATCAGAGTAACACGATGAGGTCAGCAGCTATATCGGTTACTGCTACTACAATGGAAGGTTATCAAGATTTAAGTGAGTTTGAACGTGGTGTTATAGTCGGCGCACGAGAGATGGGACATAGCATCTCCGAGGTAGCGATAACATTTGGATGTTCGCGTACAACCATTTCACGAGTGTACTGTGAATATCGGGAATCCGGTAAAACATCACATCTTCGACATCGCTGCGGCCGGAAAAAGATCGTGAAAGAACGGGACAAACGACGACTGACGAGAATCATTAAACGTGACAGACGTGCAACCCTTTCTCAAACTGGCGCAGATTGGATTTGTGGACTGCCCTGCAGGAGTCATGGTGTGAATTGCCTCCTGCATACCTTCAGACATTANCTGGCGCAGATTGGATTTGTGGACTGCCCTGCAGGAGTCATGGTGTGAATTGCCTCCTGCATACCTTCAGACATTAAGTCGAGTCCATGCCACGTCGTCTTGCGGCACTTCTGCGTGCTCGGGTGGCCCTACAAGATATTAGGCAGGTGTACCAGTTTTTTTTGGCTCTTCAGTGTATGATTTTAGTGCAGTCCACTGTCTGTGCATTTATACATTAAGTATTCATTAACAATCGGTGTACTGAATACTGAGCAAAACAGAAAGGCCGATCATATCAAAAAAGCGTACTAGTTAGACAACCAAATGTCCAGACGAAACACCCAGGTCAACCAACCAACCCGATGTCAAACATTCCTCAAAAACAAACCTCAAAACGAAACCACAAAGACGGATTGGAAAGCTAGGGAATACCAAAAACGCCCCGACACTAAAGCACAGTGCGACAGCTTTCATTTAACTGAAAGTGTTTCGCTTCCCTTCCTGTTGTCCGGCTATCCCGTCTTGCCGCAGTACGATGCTGTTACGTCCGGTCGGTGTGGCAACGCCGCACAAATGTCACACCTCACATTTACAACAATTTGTTATGCCCATCCCTTCCAACCGGAGCGTTTTAGTCGCAGCGGCAAGAACGCATAATGTGACACGAACCTATTTCTGGGCCGTGCTGTACTCGGGCTACAATAGCGCGCTTCATACCATTTTAAATTATTTTTATTATAGTGGTTTCCACATGAGAATGAAATTCCTGCGCAGCTGGCGGGGAATGCGAGCAGCTGCTGTACGTGCACGGAGGACCGAGAGCTTGAGAGGAGGGAGAAAGCATTCAAGGGGAAGTCGATTACTCTCCAAACAGAAAATATCGTACAAAATACATACTCGCCTAAAACGTCAAAATACGTGCTGAAGGGAAAATTCGCAATAAACATGTGGCATCACTCAAATGATAACTTAAATTGTACAATACATTACAATTCACACGCGTATATTTACGAACTTATCACGGTGTTAATGTATTTTATGTAAAATTGCTCGTTCTCTAACAACTTGTTTTCGAGTGTCCTTTTCGTTATAACCCTATGAAAGACACGTGAAAACCTTTATCGTATGATTATTTGATGTAAAATTGTACAAACTATTAATTTTGTATTTATGTCTCTGGCTATCTGGTGCATGAAGTGCAATGCCGAGGTTTGGTAGACAATTCGTGATTCAAGAACGGTCGGATATTTTGTAGTGGTGCCTGTACACGTAAACCAAATAATAAACGTTTTGTGCTCAAAGGCAAGATATAAGTTCTCATGCCAACGCCTAGGATTATTTTTTGGGCGCAAAAATGGCTAAAGCGGGCGTTTTCAATAAAACGTTTTAGCTGCTAAATTTTCGGTAAAACTACCGGAACGCGGAAAATAGTTGCGGGCAAGCG
Source organism: Clitarchus hookeri (assembly GCA_002778355.1). NCBI lineage: Eukaryota > Metazoa > Arthropoda > Insecta > Phasmatodea > Phasmatidae > Clitarchus > Clitarchus hookeri. The sequence continues at coordinate 49,196 of NQII01004828.1, read as the reverse complement.
GAAAAGTTAGGGCTACTGGTGCGTCGTGAAAATAATTCAGCTGGGAATTATGTTATATGCACATTACATGATTAGTAAAGTGTACAAATGCGCCTTAGATCCAAGAAAGTGTGTGGGGAGGTCATAAGCTTCGTTCCAGGTATATTAATTAGATTCTTGGAGACCCAAGTTAATGCACACTGTGGTAACTTACATTACAGGACACGTGTTTAAGGTCGCATCATAACCAAACAGAAAGCCAAATAAAGCAAAACATCACTTAATTGGTTGACCTATTTTCATGGTATTTTTTGCCTAGCAGTGTAGTACAACCACTAGTCGAATATAAGCCGATTTTTCGGACTTAATTGTAAAAAGTTTATTTTGTAGTCACTGCCTTCCTTCTTTATATTATANCGAATATAAGCCGATTTTTCGGACTTAATTGTAAAAAGTTTATTTTGTAGTCACTGCCTTCCTTCTTTATATTATAAAGAGTTCCAGCAGAAACAAGTGTTGCGGTGGCTACGCTTCTATAACTACTTCGTCAAGCGTCATTTGTATGCCGCTGTTAGATTCAGATTGTATGAAATTTAACACATTGTAAATCATTTCTCTACNCGAATATAAGCCGATTTTTCGGACTTAATTGTAAAAAGTTTATTTTGTAGTCACTGCCTTCCTTCTTTATATTATAGAGAGTTCCAGCAGAAACAAGTGTTGCGGTGGCTACGCTTCTATAACTACTACGTCAAGCGTCATTTGTATGCCGCTGTTAGATTCAGATTGTATGAAATTTAACACATTGTAAATCATTTCTCTACTTTGACAGTGGAGACCCTTACACTTTTTCGACTCTAATTTTGAGGAATTTGCCATATTTAAAGTCTGTAAACTATATTTAAATACAGAACAAGTTTTACGCGTCACAATATACACAGTTGATAGAAAAAGTTATAAAACTAAAATATTTTCTACATTTTCCACGCACTACACGCATGAGGGAGACTATTTTGCATTTACAATTTACCAAAAGGAATTCTTTCCATGGCGTGTGAAACCAAAAATGTTTTCACGACGAACAGTACACGCGATCAGCCGTGGCTACTTCCTTCCTCGCCGGCCGACAGCTAAGGGAAGACTGAAGCGGACTCCCTTGTTACGAAGAGGTGACCTCGTTCGTGCGATTCTGCGTATCTGCGCATTTTCATTCTCATTTGGAAAGTACTCTTCACTTTTCTTTCATAATATTCGTAACGGGTGTTATTTACGATGTAAATTTTCTGATCGATGTACAGCCATGCGGTGGAAAGGTTATCGCCTAAAATTTTCACGAGATTGGCAGCCACTCGTTCGCACGGAAACATTATATGTACANCAAATTTTGAGGAATTTGCCATATTTAATGTCTGTAAACTATATTTAAATACAGGACAAGTTTTACTCGTCACAATATACACAGTTGATAGAAAAAGTTATAAAACTAAAATATTTTCTACATTTTCCACGCACTACACGCATGAGGGAGACTATTTTGCATTTACAATTTACCAAAAGGAATTCTTTCCATGGCGTGTGAAACCAAAAATGTTTTCACGACGAACAGTACACGCGATCAGCCGTGGCTACTTCCTTCCTCGCCGGCCGACAGCTAAGGGAAGACTGAAGCGGACTCCCTTGTTACGAAGAGGTGACCTCGTTCGTGCGATTCTGCGTATCTGCGCATTTTCATTCTCATTTGGAAAGTACTCTTCACTTTTCTTTCATAATATTCGTAACGGGTGTTATTTACGATGTAAATTTTCTGATCGATGTACAGCCATGCGGTGGAAAGGTTATCGCCTAAAATTTTCACGAGATTGGCAGCCACTCGTTCGCACGGAAACATTATATGTACATTTTTAAAACAGAGTTTATTTATTGTAACATAATATTTTTATATTAAGTGTATATGTTAGCATTGATCATACTGTTATGATGTTATCAGGCCTTAGTTGAACGGCCTGCCTGATTCCACCTTCAAACATTAAACCCGGGCATGAGCGTGATTACAACACCACCTTGTGAAAGACAGTTGCAGAAATCCCCTCCACCGGCCAGAAAACAGGGCCGAAATACATTAAACAACGCGCCCGATATAGGCCAACGTAATATCGGGAGCGGCGTCTTTTGTCGTCGACCAGACCAGAGAGAAGAACACTGAATATGGGTGTGTCCGGCCGTCGTTAACCGCCTCCTATAATCAGCCTCCGGCAACATGAACAAGGTGGGGACTTTCCAATTAGATTGTAACAGTAATGGCGCGAGGTATTAAATCTTAATAGGATTAATAAGCATCTTGGTATTAAATTTAAGCTCACCCGATCAATAGTCACGTAAATAGTTATTGTATAATCTTTATGTCAATAAACCTCATCTAATACTATCGTGCTCTACCCAATCATGGCTCGTTATTGAGCTACGCCCTTAAACACTTCCAAATATGAATGGCTAAAAAGCATAATTCAGAACAATGGTGGAGGCTTGGTTCTTCCCTACCCTCTCGCTGCCTTGCTTCAGTTTCTCTACCATCCACCCCCATTTCAAAAAATTCCCCACCCACCCACGCTAATTTCCGTATTAATAATAGCAAAATTTCAGCCATACCCACTTTTAACATTAAAACGTTTAGCTTTTAAGTAGCAGTATAATTAAAATAATGTCATAATATCTACTTTTAAAATGTATTAAGTTTAAATAATTATTTACCTTTTGCAGCCCAATATATAAACATAGAAAACTATTATTTGAAACCTAAATAACAAACGTTATTAAAATTTAAAGAATTTCAGTGTGAACCGCAAGTCCCTAGTTGCATATATAAACTTGTAAACAATTTGCCTCAGCAATACCATTCTATAAATTTAAATAAGATATAAATTACCAGTGTGTGCTGGATGTAGTTGTTTGAAATGAAACTAATACTGTGATAGTAATTCATAATTATGTGAGCATTTCCCTTTACATTAACTTTCAACTCATCCTAATTTAATCAATTCCATGCAGTATACTATATTGTACGTAGTTAGATATTGCTGTGCACAGATAAGATAAAGTAACATTATTTTATTACACTTTCCCTTCAGTCTACATACTGTATATTTAGGAAACTTCTCATAAAGTGCATGGAAANTAACATTATTTTATTACACTTTCCCTTCAGTCTACATACTGTATATTTAGGAAACTTCTCATAAAGTGCATGGAAATAAGGTATGCCAGTTAAGTACGAGATGTTAGTAATCTGACATAAAGCCAGTATCACGTTATAAGAAGCCACGTGGAAAGACAAGTAGTGGTGGCTACAGGCCAGGCAACGCGACCCAGTTACAATGTCCCGAGACAACACATTACCGCATCAGCATGTACCCGCGGCTCGAGCGCCGCTGAGTTGTGAAAAAGCGTGATAGCGCACGCTACGGAAATTTTTCCCCACACCCACTTTTAAACTTCAGTTTACTGTTCTAGTTTCAAACTCCTCATATTCCCAATATTTTCACGTACTTCCCACGAACCAGTGCTATAAGGACAAGGGGAGAATGAATTCCGTTGAGTTCATGCAGTTCTGTGATCCGAGGACTTAGCCAATCCTCGTGGCTTTCGAACGTGCAAGCGACACGCCATGCCAGTCATACTGTATTGTTTGATGCGCAGACTGCTAAACCTGATGTGAAAAGGAATAATTGTGTGCAATGTCAAGGGTATTTANTACTGTATTGTTTGATGCGCAGACTGCTAAACCTGATGTGAAAAGGAATAATTGTGTGCAATGTCAAGGGTATTTAGCGAAATGGGAATAGTGCCTGAGACACACCCACTTCGACTGTGACTGTCCGTTCATGGTTCACCCACATCCAACCAACTGTCAGGAGTACTTACCCAGGAGGTCAAACCTTTCTTTTCGCGTGAGACGTGGAGCAATCTTTGGGCCTCTGACAAAGTTGTGACCTGACCAGAGGGGCCTGTTTTGTGTGCTCTACTAGCCTTGAAAGAGTTCAGGCAGTAGAGGCGCAATATGGATGCGTTGNACCAGAGGGGCCTGTTTTCTGTGCTCTACTAGCCTTGAAAGAGTTCAGGCAGTAGAGGCGCAATATGGATGCGTTGGATTTTTGCTGTGGGTCCTTTCTCTACTACTTAGTACTTTGAAAGTTTACCACGAGGGTAATTTCGCTTTTGACCTCCCTGGTGTAAGTCATTGAGTGCAGATTTCCCCAATCCCCGTATGCTACCCCTTTGTGTAGAAGTGGAATTGTAACTATTATGTACTTAATTATTTATGTGTTCCTTTCCTCTCTACTATCATATATTTGCATAATCAGTGTCATTATGTTCTACTTATACTATGTGTTGATGTCCCTCGGCCTTGTTAACATGCTATACGTTATTCTCCTCTTTATTGCAATCCTAATTTTTTAATAATCAATGTCATTATATTATACTTATGCTATGTGGTGGTGTCCAGTGTACTTATTAACATTTTAATAATTAAGATCTGTATCTGCACACACAGCCAACTACAGTACATTATTTTCAGAGAAAACAATTTGTATGAAATTAGGAACTAGCATAACCATCCTCATTTGTAGGCATTATCAAATAAATGGATCAAAAACAGTAACGTAACTATAAAGTTGTAACATAAGTTAGTATCCCGAGAAAACAATTTACCAAAACCGTTTAGAAATAAATGAGCTATAACTCACGTTTAAATACATAAGCTTCCAAGGTCGGACACTCCCAGAAATATAATACAACCATTAATATAATAAAACCAAAATTAAATTTACAATTTAATTTTAAATAACCATAATCTGCATAAACTATTAAGGCCTTCTTATTTATTTAAAACAAAAACGTTAAATAAGATGTTTCGACAAACTGTGAAGGCAATCTGTTAATACATTTGCTTGCAAGTTTCAGATCGACGGTACCGCACGTTCCATGTCAAAAGTAGCCAGCAGCGATGTCACAACAAACCCCCTCATGTAAAGTTCCTCCGGATGTCGGCGCAAGCAATGTTCATGATATCAGCGGCGGCAGGACACCTGTTCTGACGTCACACGCAGAAACGTCAAGGCGCTCACGTTCATTCCACAGCATCAGCACTGCCGCTTAACCCAACTCGCGAGTCATACGTAAAAATATTTACAGGTAACCAGCGGTTAACATATTTTACTTACACCACTTACACATCACCCTGCAGGTACCTAACACGTAAAACTTTGCTTTACTCAAAAGTTCCAACATAACACAAATCATCAATTAAATTAAAATGTGATGTTATAACTCACAGGAGGCCTCCAGTAGGTATCAATCTTTGCACACTATATAGTATAACTGAAAAAAAAAACACTTCCAAACTAGTTTTTTATTTCAACAGAATTTGCAATTTTGTTCCGTGCAACAACACATATTACGTGCACCTAGAATAAAACAATATATATTTCAATGATTGTAACAATACCAGTACAATATTTTTAAATACTATCAACTGAATTACTTTACGAATGGAATACTTTATTAGATACGTAACTTTCATAACATAAAGACATATCACATATAATATCACATTGAAGAATGGCCTTAGTAAAAAAAATTATGTAATTAAGAAGTAAATTTGGACATAAGTATTAATGACGATTTTAATTTTGTTTGTAAAATGCAATACATGCTCTAAGTAGATATCCAATTATTATTATTACTGATATGGTAAAAACACAAAACTTCTGTAAAAATTTGATTTTTTTTTTAAATACTACTAGTATATTTTAAAATACATGTCATAACATTGTTAGTATAAGTATACCCTTCTATCCTTCCCTCTTAAGTATTGAAACGTAGTAAAAATGCAGCTGCACAATTTTTATTAACTTAATATGAAATTCAAATTATTAATTAAACTATATTCTACGTTTTGATACAGTCCCATCAGTATCCTACCACCGTGACGTCATGTACCATTTTAGTATGTAGAATTCTCCTATCACATCACTATTTTTGTCAGTGCTCTAACATATTTCCAGCAAGTGTATTGTCTGTACAAACGAAACATAATAATTGTTGTAATGGGGACAGCAGTTAACTTACAAAATTTAAATTCTTTTAATTTTAAAATATTGTTTTCTATTTTCATTATTATTATTGATTAATATATTTTTTTACATTCTTTACAAGAATTAATGTAATTAACTATTCACGCCACGTAGCACTTAGGGACTCACAAACTCAAGACAGGCTGACGCGTCTGCCACGCTCGCGTGAAAGACAATTTGCACACCAAGCGGAAATGCAAGTTCAAGGCCCACAAGGCCACTGCAAACACACATCCTAGCGTTTGTTCGGCCCACCTTACCCGAGGATTGCACAGAAGCAATTGGCAGTCCCTTATACCTAACTTATCCATCTGCTATAATTCCTTTCAAAAAATGTTTCCTACCGTAGCGAAGAGGACTTCAACCCGATCCATATTCCTGCTGTCACATCACGAACCCTGCAACTGCATCTCGCTAGTGAGCATTGGGGGAGATGTTATGATGTGATGAGACCTTAGCTGAACGGCCTGCCTGAACACACATTCAAAAATTAAACCAGGGCACGAGCGTGATTGCAACATCACCTTGTGAAAGACAGTTGCAAAAATCCCCTCCATCGGCCAGTAAACAGGGCCGAAATATATTAAACCACGCGCCCGATATAGACCAGCGTAATACCCGGAGCGGTGTCTTTTGTCGTCGACCCGACCTGAGAGAAGACCACTAAATATGGGTGTGTCCGGCCATCGTTAACCACCTCCTAGAATCAGCCTCCAGCAACATGAACAAGGTGGTGTTTTTCCAATTAGATTGTAACAGTAATGGCGTGAGATATTAAATCTTAATATAATTAATAAGCATCTTGGTATTAAATTTAAGCTCCCCAATCAATAGTCATGTAAATAGTTATTGTATAATCTTTATGTCAATAAACCTCATCTAATAATATTGTGCTCTATCTAATCATGACTTATTACTGAGCTACGCCCTTAGACAATTTCAAGTCGAGTGGCTAAAAAGCAAATTCATAACAATACATCATGGGTTAAACAAAATTCACAACTCAGGGCCGACGGGATTCCGGGCGAGTTATTACAACCGGGAGGTAAAACAACACATATATTTTATTATTTAAAACCCGTCTTTAAAATCTACCTTACATTGTGCATAACAATTTCACAATTTTGTTTGAAATTTGTCCATGAATATTACGTATGCACCTACCCCGTTCGTCGCGTTTCCGGAAGCAGTTGTGCTAACCCAAGGGCACTGCCTACCTGGCCCGTGAGCAGCGTTTCAAAGTGTTTGAAAACTCATTATATGTAACGTCACTGTATTCATATAAGTCATGTACATACACACTACGGGCGTAGGTAGATAACAACTTTCGAGACATCTCANAACGTCACTGTATTCATATAAGTCATGTACATACACACTACGGGCGTAGGTAGATAACAACTTTCGAGACATCTCACGTGCTAAAAATGGCATTTTACGAACTCTCGAATGTAGCTTAAAAATTGTATTATATTCGCTGCACGTCAGAGACGTGGCGTCTTAACATATTAGGGGGTCTGCCTACCAGGCACTTGAACTGCATTGCAATTTGTTCGAAAGGAAACATTATGCATGACATCGCTGTATTTATATACGTCATACACACACACTATGGTCGAGGGTGGATAATGACTTTCGAGACAAATCGCACCCTATAAAAACTGTTTCCGACCCTTTGAACGAAGCTAAAAACTGTGTATTTTTTATTCTGTACATCACAATAAGTAATTAGGAATGCGCAACGCTATTATCAGCTTTGTGCTGGTGTTTGCTACAGACATTCCACCAGTTTAATACTTACCATCACTGCTGATATCTCCTCTTTACGTCGCTTTTATTTATACTTCTGACACTTTGTATTTTTAAATTATGGTTGCTGGTTTTTGCCAACAGCTAGCACGTTTCAGACAACAAACATGTAGCACGATGGTCACACCTCCTTCCCAGCGACAGCAGAGACGGCGGCCCACCCAGGGACCTGAGGGCGCGCATTGCTGCCCACCCACTGCCCGAGTGTACGCCAACTGCCTCCAACCAATGAACTGACGCCAAGCCCGTTATATTACAATTCTAAGAATTTCTTTACCTTGAAATTCATATTTTAGGCGGCAACGGCCTGAGTGCTCAGTTGTGCAACACTTCACTTGGTGGTCGGAGCTTGGTACCCAAAATGCCTTCAGTCATCAAGGCAGATACCCTTTTCCAGCCACGAGGAAGTTGGGTAGTAAAGGAACCGCTCGGCGTAGCCCTATTCACTTAAACCCAGGGGTGGTGGGTGCCGAAGCACCACTCGAGGAGCCTTGGGTCGCCTTGGTGGAGAGAGTCTGTGTAGGACTCGGAGGTCTGTCGCTTAATACACCCTCTCTAGGGTCATGTGAGGTCCGCGGTGGTGTAGTGGTTAGACTACTCGCCTCCCACAAAGGCGAACCGGGTTCNCCTCTCTAGGGTCATGTGAGGTCCGCGGTGGTGTAGTGGTTAGACTACTCGCCTCCCACAAAGGCGAACCGGGTTCGATTCCCGGTGGGGTTGCTCCCGGATTTTAGCATGTGGGGATCGTGTCGCACGATGTGCTGGTCAGCGGGTTTTCTCCGGGGTCTCCAGTTTCCCCGCCCTTTCATTCCAGCGCTGCTCCATACTAACGTCGCTTCACCTTCATCGGCTCTCAAGGCCTCGATGTTAAGAGCTGCCCAAATCTCTTCAGTCACTCCCTCTAGGATCGTGTGCTGTTTACCTGACTCGGAGAGTATAGCATCTGAGCATCCGGATGCCTTTCTCGTTCAGCGAAAATTTACGTGGAGAGTACATGACTCATATCCCCTAGTCATTTAGGTATCGCGTTATATGGCGTGGAGACTGGGCCAGCAATGTTTTGTAACCCACACTTGGCTTGGTTCATAATAATGTGCAGCGAATCTCTCGCTAAGTAGTTATGATTGTATTTTGGTCATTTAGCATAATTATTAGCAATGTGTTTCTTACATATATGAAATAGTTCTACGTTCAATGAATTGCAACCAGGAATTCGATCTTGGGGTCATCTTTGTCGCCTTTGTACAGCTCAGTTCGTTCAGATTTCATAGTTTTTAAAAATTGGGAACCACTTTAATATCAAAGAATAATTCGGTATTCTACTTGCCATATTGAGACGCAGAAGCAAGTATCCAAGCACTTTGAAGCATCATTTGGAAAGTATAGGGGACAAATCGTTTTGTTATAGGATTATCGAAATGTGTAAATCCCTTAAATTAATAATAAAGGATGTTTTCACTAATGCAAAACAGTGTGAATAATATAAGGAACAGTATTGCACCCTAACCTATCTGAGTGTAACTTCAGCTTTAAGAGAACAATTACTTAAAAAATTAATGTGACCGGCTAATTGCGATTCAATATGTCTTCATCAAAACAAATGTTCCACATTTTGTTACAAAAGTTATGTATTTTGAGTTTAAGGTTTGAACGTTTTCTTATTTTAATATAACAATTTTCTCAAGATGTCTGACAAAACTTTTTATTTTACTCCGGGAAATCGGGTAACCCAAATCGTAACCCCTCTTTAACAAGGTGTCCCATGGCCATTAAAGATTTATTTTCATAAATGGTTAGCATTAAATCGAACGCATTCCCGCCACTGTGTTACACCGAATTGAAAGCTGCCCATAGTGTGTCAATACAATTTTTAACTGACATCTGTTTGAATTTTTTATCCTTCTTCGTGAAATAAACGTTTTTATAAAGTAGGTAAAATAATCCATCTGGTGTCACTATAAAATTATTCGTTCTCTAAATTACACAAATATATTTAAATATTTTAAATACATTTTTTATATAATAAATAACTCAGTCTTGCGTGTTTTAAATGTTAGTAGGAAAAAATAACAGTGTTTTTCTCTTTTTGTTATTGCATTTAATGTATTTTCGATTACAGATGAGAAAATTACCGATTACCAAATAACATAAGATCGGAAAATGGATGCATAAAATGTCATGCAATCTGAATTTATTAAAAGTACTATATATACGAAGCTGCAGCGAATATGCCGCTAGTAAATAAAATATTTCATGGAATAATAATTGGGAATATGTTAGAAGTTCATAATGTGAGATGAGGAAGAAATAAAGATGTCTTCCCTCTTCCTTTGTAGAAGGCGTGCGACCATGACAGACCAGACGTATTAAAAATCAAGCTCTGTAAAGGAAATTAGCTCCTTCCATCATCCAAGTCGTTAAGTTCTGCAGACACATACATAACCGCAGTCGTTATTAAATTAAAAGAGAAAACTTTCCTATAATTTTACGGTACATTAGCATTACACAAGAAGGGAAACGTAATGGGGGATCGTAAAAATAAAACGATGTAAGAGGATAAACCAGGAGAGGGTTCTTCTGCCGACTTCAGGGGAAAGTAAGTAACATTCTTCTCAATACGAGACCGCAAATGTATTAACAATTAAGGCCAAGTTTTGATTTTCTTGCTTTTTAAATACGAGCTTGTTTTTAAACAAAGTAAGTATTAATGTTAAGAATTATGGGAAAAGTGAAAACCATTGTATTTTATTGAGAATTCGATTAATTATAGGTAAATATACAATCTAATAATTAGAATTTTATTCCTGGTTGAAGAAAAATTAATTAATTATCTGTGCTGTTTAGGAACCATATTTATGTTTAGCATGTAGGCTTTTTAATATATTTTAACTCAACCTGCCAACACTTCGTTACTATCTCGCCAGCGCAAGTATAAAAATTGTATTGTCTTTGGAGCTTTAAATAATTAACTAATAGAAATTAGCAGTTAATAATTAGTGGTCACTTTTCCTGTATTTTTACTAAGAAGAACTCTGGGAAAAATTTGAATGCCCTATTCGTGCAAAAAAGGGGCCGCAGATAATACATCTCTACACGTGACGCGGGACTGTTGCCTGATTAATGAAGAAATATTCAGTATGTTCTTCGAGACAAACTAAACAGTTGTGTGTGTTNGACGCGGGACTGTTGCCTGATTAATGAAGAAATATTCAGTATGTTCTTCGAGACAAACTAAACAGTTGTGTGTGTTAGTAAACCGCGGAAAATCGAAGGAATTGATTTTTAAAAAAATATTATTACCGCACACTTCGTTTACACAAATTAACTAGGTTCATATTATTTTTTTGTTGGAGTATGGGCATGTGGAAAGAATTAAAGGCGCATATCTAAATGCCTATTGTTTTTTTTTTTGGCGTTATTGTAATAAATTACGTCGCTATTAATTTGACTGCTAGTTAAAGAAAATATTTTATTGTTNGACGCGGGACTGTTGCCTGATTAATGAAGAGATATTCAGTATGTTCTTCGAGACAAACTAAACAGTTGTGTGTGTTCGTAAACCGCGGAAAATCGAAGGAATTGATTTAAAAAAAATATTATTACCGCACACTTCGTTTACACAAATTAACTAGGTTCATATTATTTTTTTGTTGGAGTATGGGCATGTGGAAAGAATTAAAGGCGCATATCTAAATGCCTATTGNGGGCATGTGGAAAGAATTAAAGGCGCATATCTAAATGCCTATTGTTTTTTTTTGGCGTTATTGTAATAAATTACGTCGCTATTAATTTGACTGCTAGTTAAAGAAAATATTTTATTGTTCCAGCATCTTAATCAGTGAACGAAGGAACTGAAATGCATATTTCTATTCAAATTAATTATTAACACCTATGAAATATTTTAGAACTTATAAAATACCACTCTCTCAATACTAGTACAAACGTCATTTTAAGTGGGCCCTATATATCTTAAATATTTGCTTAGTATTGGTTTTCTAACGATTAACATTGTTAGATAATAACATATTAATTTAGGCATATATAAACAATCTTAGACACACACACACACACACACACACACACACACACTTGCTGCTCTTTCCACCTCCATTCAGTATTTAGAATTATGTATTATGTTCTATATGATCCTACATTAATTTTGTCTGTTGCAATTCTAAAATATGTATGACTTGTTTCCCTCTCAATTTTCAGTTAGCTAGCAATAGCCGAGTGGCCATATGGTATTAATAATTTTCTTCCCACTAATTCTGAGCGTCCCATAATTCTAAGCTGTGCAATTATCAGCAGTAGTAAAATATTTCTCAATGACAACAGATTTATTTATACAATTTAAGTTTAAAGAATGTCATTTAAACAAAATTAAAAGCGTGCATGTATAAAAAAAGTCGTTACTTAAAGATCGGCATAATTAAAATAATTTTTGAGAAATGCAGTTACAGGGTACCAGTCGTTATAATTAAATGCGTCGTCCTAACTGTGCGTATTATGAACTAATATTCAAACCACACACAATAGAGCAAATTCAGGATGAATCTGTCTTATTGTCAAATTTTCTAAAGAATAATCTACAACTCTTAGAGAGAGAGAGAGAGAGAGAGAGAGNTGTCTGTTGCAATTCTAAAATATGTATGACTTGTTTCCCTCTCAATTTTCAGTTAGCTAGCAATAGCCGAGTGGCCGTATGGTATTAATAATTTTCTTACCACTAATTCTGAGCGTCCCATAATTCTAAGCTGTGCAATTATCAGCAGTAGTAAAATATTTCTCAATGACAACAGATTTATTTACACAATTTAAGTTTAAAGAATGTCATTTAAACAAAATTAACGCGTGCATGTATAAAAAAAAGTCGTTACTTAAAGATCGGCAGAATTAAAATCATTTTTGAGAAATGCAGTTACAGGGTACCAGTCGTTATAATTAAATGCGTCGTCCTAACTGTGCGTATTATGAACTAATATTCAACCCACACACAATAGAGCAAATTCAGGATGAATCTGTCTTATTGGCAAATTTTCTAAAGAATAATCTACAACTCTTAGAGAGAGAGAGAGAGAGAGAGAGAGAGAGAGAGAGAGAGCTAGAGAATATCATGCTATTGTTATGTGTGTGGCANGAGAGAGAGAGAGAGAGAGAGAGAGAGCTAGAGAATATCATGCTATTGTTATGTGTGTGGCAGATAGCTGATTGTATAAATTGTACTGAAACACACTCCTCTGTTTTGGCAAAGTAAGTGTCACAAGGCTTTCAGTTTGTTACGCGCGGACCCCGTGTACTGGGCGCAGACCACGTGCGGACATCCCGCCGCGGGTGGGGAAAGGGTGGTTATGAGTCACCACTACCCAGCCACCGTTACATCGCCTGGCGAACGGGTTGATTGACAGATATCTTAACTGGCGTCTACTTCCCCCACCCCCTTCTGGTGAAGTCGACGGCCACCGTCGACTTCACCAGAAGTCTGAACTTTCTGGTAATATCCTCCCTCGGCGCAACACGACAAGTAAAGAAGATTCTGGACCATCACGCCTGCTACTATAAAGGCGACTGCGGCGGACGAGTATGTGTGGAACGTCGATGCACGAGAGCGCGAGAGTACTGCGAAGGGCGAGTTACCCGACGAGTAGAGTGCGGCTGTGAACAGGAGCGCTTGGGATGCTCCAGAACATTCCGGACAGTAAAAACTGGTGGTATCTGAACTGAAACAAGATGAGGATGAATGGGCGAGTGATGAAAACTGGACTGAAAATACTACAACTTTCAATTATCAAATATATTAATTTAATTGTAATATAGTAGGTTTTATTAAACTGTTTATAGATACTGGTTTTAAGTGATTGATTCTGTTAATTTTAATGAGGCGAGGGAAGGTTGTGTAAATATTAGTCTAAATATAAAACAATAGCCATTTATTGTCAATAGTCCAGCGTACTTTTTGGATTGTTCATAAATAAATTAATAAACTGTTAAAAACTCTTTTATGTCTTCCATCCCTTAAACAACCTTGCTAAGCCCGCTGACTCTGAAAAATGGTAACAATATGGTTTGCTGTAAAAACTATCTTCGTAGAACTTCTTCAGCGTATTCAACACACTGTTAAAATGTTTCACCAAAAATATGTAATAGATTTTTAGTGACTATACACATGAGTACCACATAATACGCCAATAGTTATGTTAAAAATCGATGTTAGCATACTCCCAAACTGTGGTAATAATTAATAGTAGCTGGCAGATAAGGTCACGATATTTCAATACAACACTGCCACGATTATAAAACATATGAGGAATATTTTGGAAACAAGCGCATACAAACAAAACTATATTGTTTAAAATAGCTCAACTCCGTCAAACCACATCACGCCAGCTTAAATAAATCTCCACTTTACTTGGCAAAGAGTAGCCTNTAAAATAGCTCAACTCCGTCAAACCACATCACGCCAGCTTAAATAAATCTCCACTTTACTTGGCAAAGAGTAGCCTGATATTTCTCTACGTTCATTTGCTCGAAGGTATAGAGACTAAAGTAATGAATTTACACCAAATCGTTATTGAATAGTTGCCGCAGTGTGTATGCAACCCCGTCAAATGTTATAATAAATATGTAACAACAATTTTTCTTAAAATTTATGGCAACTTAAAATGGTTCGATTCCCGGATGCAGANTAAAATAGCTCAACTCCGTCAAACCACATCACGCCAGCTTAAATAAATCTCCACTTTACTTGGCAAAGAGTAGCCTAATATTTCTCTACGTTCATTTGCTCGAAGGTATAGAGACTAAAGTAATGAATTTACACCAAATCGTTATTGAATAGTTGCCGCAGTGTGTATGCAACCCCGTCAAAGGTTATAATAAATATGTAACAACAATTTTTCTTAAAATTTATGGCAACTTAAAATGGTTCGATTCCCGGATGCAGANTGTTATAATAAATATGTAACAACAATTTTTCTTAAAATTTATGGCAACTTAAAATGGTTCGATTCCCGGATGCAGATGTCAAAATGTGCAGGCTACGCGCATCGTGATGACTTCATGACGCAGTTCGGGCCAGAACAGAGCGATTTCCAGTTCGCCGCCCATAAACAATAAAACGATGAGGAACAGTGGCAATACAGCTACACCGCCTTCCTTTTACAGTTATGATTTTATAATCATGGCCGCGTCGAGCATTGTATAAAGGGCTGTGTATGGAGGCGAAGCCGAGAATCTCACCGCCGGCAGAGCACATCTGAAATATTCATGGTCATTTTACACATCGCGACCGCAACAGAGGGAGAAAAAACCTTCTTTCGCTGCCCCTTTATGGACTGTGTAACGACACAGACCAGGCAGGGGGTGTGGAGGGGGTAAAAACAACCCTTGATACGGAGTGAGCGATGAGAGACGAGGAGGCTAGTTAAAAAATCCCGCCGCTAGATGGCTGGCCGGTAAATAATTAACTGCCTGCTATTAGTGACGTCTGCGTGTGTGCGTGTGCGTGTCCTTTAATAACGACTAAGGGGTTGTGGAGCGGGTGGTGGCGAAGTGGAGGGGGGAGAGGGGAAGGGGTGGAAATGACTGAATTTTTTATGGCGGTGGATGCTGCGAGGCTCCTGAGTACAGTCGCTCGCAACTCCGAACGGGACACTTTGGAAATGACTTCAGGCATGCTGTGAAAGGCATGCTGTGAAAAAAACAATTTAATTTGAAGAATCATTGTTATGTGAACATTTTCAACACGACTCTGCGGCACGGCAACGATTTTTTTTTTAAATAAACATTTTCTTTTAAATTATATTCATGAAACATTTTAGTTTTACTCTTTAATCTGGCGAGTTGTTGTTGCTCTACTGCAGACCTATTTTCTGTCCGTTTCGTATCCTTCTATCATAAACATTCGTGGACATGTTGCTCACGAAGGTTATTTTTTCCAGTGCTGTATACATTGATTTCAGCGTCTTCCTTGTGGGCATCTGGTTTTTTGAAGTTTCTACACATCTCGTTTATTGATTGTTGTTGATTATATAACCGAGCGTGCAGCACGTTTGCTGATTGTAAGAAGCAAGTTAATACAGTGCACGCAAAGATATTACGTCAGTACAACATTTATTCTCACAAGTTAATGCTTGATAGAGTGAATTAACTTCGTCATGGACCCAATCGTTTTATTTGTGGTTTTATAATTGTTAGGAATTTAGCCTAAATGTGTTCGTCTTAATTAGGCTGCATAAAACGAACAGAGGCTAGACTGATAGATAGATCTGCTTTGGAGAAACAATATTTGTTTCTGATAAAAAAAAATATGTGTTTAGAAAGTGCCAAATAAATATTTTGTGGATGTAACCAAATATTAATTATACTTACAATAAGTGGTGATACGCAAGTATCCATTAAACCAAACAGTTTGGTTAAGCATGTATAGTAACCTTTCGATTTCATTGCCACAACCGATTGGATCATCAACAACGTCATATTGTTCCAGGTAACAAAATATTTTCTTAAGTTTAAAGAAATTTTGTCTCTTTCGTGATTTATGCGAAACTTAATATTACCATTTTATTAGTTGATCACGTACACATTAAATAATTGCGGCAGTAAATACAGACTGATGATGTCGAAACAACCATATTAATGTTTGGCTCAACAAATTTTNCATTAAATAATTGCGGCAGTAAATACAGACTGATGATGTCGAAACAACCATATTAATGTTTGGCTCAACAAATTTTCTTTTAATACATCATTTGGGTACATTTGGAGCAAACACAGTCTGGTTGTGTGAACGATCTACCGTATTGTTCAACTTAAACAAATACTGTTCAAGTAAATATTTATTTGGTACCAGCAACTAAATAATTTTATCAGTATAATTGAAATACATTTGTGGTCTCAAAACTTAAATGTCGCACCTTTAACACGAAATGAATGTCTAACGTAATTGCCAACTGTAGTGGAAGCTTGCCAGTCAGTGCGCCCGTTAAAATACTCGTATGCCGTATAGGACAAGGCATTTTTTTCTACGGTTGGTTCAAAAACATTATGTGCTNTGTGTGCTCTGAGAAAACGCTTGACCTGAACATACTTTCGGGCTACTCTCTACTTAACTGCCCGCCACATTGAAACTAATATTGAAGAGAAGCAAGGAGAAAACAATGCGCCATATTTTTGCGCTGGACAGTAAATCAAAAATTATTTTTTTATATACGTTAACAATGAAATGAGTTTCCAACAGTTTCACGAAATACGGTATAGAACAACACCGGACCGGCTTATAATGAAGCACTGGAGAGGGTGGCGACGTACAGAATAGCGGTACATAGGTGACACAAGTGGCCGTATGGCACGAAATTGAAATTGCCGATTACAGAGCCGATGTTTAAATGGCTTACATACTCAAGTATGTCATAATATGTTCGTATTCTGTAGTAGTGGAGATATAAAATAAAGAGAATAAACTATTCCGGGCATAACATTTAATATTAAATACGTTTAATAAAATCAAGGAAAAATATTATATTCCTGAGATGATTTTCAAAATATAGTGATTTTACTAAACGTATTTAATATTGAAAATGTTAAGTAAAATCACGAAAATATATTATATATCTGAGGTGATTTTCAAAATAAAATGCCGTCACAAATGTTTGTTTTCGGTACTTGTTATACCTCTACGCAATGGCAAGATTTACCAGTATTACAAAAACTCAGTATTTGTTTATTATTTGTTTGGAAATATGATCGGCTATGTAAACACTTTTATAAACAGAATAATTGATTATCTTTATTTTATATCTCCACTACTACAGAATATTTACGGACGATGACGTATTTGAGTATTCATGTCATTTTAACGTCTTGATATACGGCGTAGTTGTATTTTAATATTGGTGCTGCGTAAACAGATTGCGAAAGTATGACGTTCCTTATTAATACAAAATTTGAAAACTACTAGTAAATCGTCATAACCTCAAGAAAGAAATGTCTCTGGGAGATGTAGACATTTTTTTCGTGTGCATGGAATAAATCGTATGTAATAAAATTTAATCTTCAGAGAAAGTTGAAATACTGTTTAATAATATAAGCATACTAATAATTTCAAATTTAACGGTAAACATTGTGTATTTCATGCCTGCATGTTTACACTTCTGAGAAACATATTTAATAAACTGGAACAGTGAAACGATCACTAAATTTTACTGATAAAAAAATTAATATTTTTGTAGCCCAACTTTTATTACACTTCCGTCCTCATTCCCGGGAGAAAGTTATATATGTGGTACATGAATTAAAAACATGAGCAGACGAAATCGCAAAAATAGAAACAATCCCATGGAAAGCAAAGCTAACACAACAACGTCCCTATTGTGATGGGCCAGCGTGATCACGTGGTGCAGAGTTACGTGTCACGTTCACGCAAAAGTCAGATATTAACAAATTTTTCCATCACGTGAACGTTACGTAAAATGATCGTAATAGGTATCCTTTGAACACATTAGTCAAGGTGTAGCTGGCTTATGTGAACGTGTTGCTCGTTTTGTGTCATGTGAAACGTGAATTCAACGTAATCCCGGCCTAATTTATTATAACATTTGACGGGGTTGCGTACGCATTAGTAACATTTTCTGCTTCCTTCTTTGTTGCCACAACCGAAACACCGTTTCTTAAACACTTGAAGACTTCGTTTAGCATACATATAATCACAACTTGATCGTTAGCACAAAAAATATAAAACCAGTGTACTAGCTTCAATCAAGCAGTATTTATGTCATTTAAACGTCTTGATATACGGCGTAGTTGTATTTTGATATTGGTGTTGCGTAAACAGATTGCGAAAGTATGACGTTCGCTATTTATACAACATTTTAAAACTACTAGTACATCATCATAACCTAAAGAAATAAATGTCTCTGGGAGATGTAGACATTTTTTTCGTGTACATGGAATAAATCGTATGTAATAAAATTTAATCTACACCTTAACCTAACTTACACCTACACTTAGCTTTCTCTCTTTGCTTCCATTCTTTCCTGCCCATTCCCTACATGTATCTTAATTTTTCCGAACCTCACTCCACCAAGTTTCAAACTCAGGTCCCCAGACTCTGCGTCCCTCTAAAGTCCTTTGTTTACAGACACCTTGTGTCACTGCTGGTCTTCCGTGAGCAAACTTTCTCCGCGCCACACGCCAGCCTTACAATCTGTTGCTTCCCACCCGCCATAAACGACCAACTATGCAATGGGGCTTCTCTACCCTTTGCCAACTTGTGTGGGTAGCAGGGAACTTCCACTAGATCGAAGAACAAAGCGGTCTAAATGCTAACTTAAAAGCTACGTGCATACTTAACACAAAACATCTTAACGCTAACACAGATATTTCGCCTAAAAATAACACTGCCTTAAATTCAGCTGGCATTCTACTCGCACAGAACACCATTTTCTCGGCAGTACACTTTTCGCCTCTCTAACCCACGATCCACGCAACTCATTTTATGTCGTTCTTACCCTCTGATCCTACACTCCCTTCTTTGGAAGCCGAACCCAAAACCCTCAAACTTTGGTTGTCCTGCAGACTGATTTCTTCTGAATATGGTTGTGCCACTTTTCTCAGTGGCTTCCCATAGCCACAGAGAAGGAAATTGAGCATTTTTCTATGCCAGTAGCTCTTTCAAGACAGGTATCTACTCTGCTTAGGCTACCCATTAGCGCTGGCAATTCAGACACGAATAATGTNCAGTAGCTCTTTCAAGACAGGTATCTACTCTGCTTAGGCTACCCATTAGCGCTGGCAATTCAGACACGAATAATGTCCTTTTCTCTCTGGTATGTGCACGCTTGGGCTTCTTACAGCTTCCATCACTAGCAGATAAGACTTTTGGACCGCTCTACGCCACACAGCCAGTGAATCCTCGCTTATTCCCCACTTCAGGAGAAAATGACATACACACAGGAATTCTCTCCTTTTCTGACAGGGTTTTCTTAATTTAGTTTCTTTCCTTTACAAATTTCATGTGCAATGGGGGTGAATTATTAAGTGAAATATTTCGAACATATGCCATTGATTCACTATGTCGTCACAGAACACCAAGTCTGAAACACGAAACCAACACAAAAAACTAACACAAAAAACGAGCCAANCAGTAGCTCTTTCAAGACAGGTATCTACTCTGCTTAGGCTACCCATTAGCGCTGGCAATTCAGACACGAATAATGTAGTTTTCTCTCTGGTATGTGCACGCTTGGGCTTCTTAAAGCTTCCATCACTAGCAGATAAGACTTTTGGACCGCTCTACGCCACACAGCCAGTGAATCCTCGCTTATTCCCCACTTCAGGAGAAAATGACATACGCACAGGAATTCTCTCCTTTTCTGACAGGGTTTTCTTAATTTAGTTTCTTTCCTTTACAAATTTCATGTGCAATGGGGGTGAATTATTAAGTGAAATATTTCGAACATATGCCATTGCTTCACTATGTCGTCACAGAACACCAAGTCTGAAACACGAAACCAACACAAAAAACTAACACAAAAAACGAGCCAANCTTCACTATGTCGTCACAGAACACCAAGTCTGAAACACGAAACCAACACAAAAAACTAACACAAAAAACGAGCCAAGAGTATCTGTAGTCAAACTATATAAATAACATGTATAATAAATCACGCAAGAGTGCAATATAAATGGTGAGTCTGAGGCAAGTTATCCAGCATAGGAGCCAGGCACCGGCAGACCGCCATATTGTGGCGTCACCCAACCGCCATATTGTATACAAGTAACCTTGACTCATGACCTCGAACTTGACTCTATGCCCGTGACCTTGAACGACCTTAAATCCAAACAATAACAAAAATTCCAAAAATATCATATAAAAATCTCCAAAAAAATTATTTTAAAAAATTTACGTTGCTGGAGGTTTCCACAGCACCACGTCCAGTAGACGACTAAACCTCCTCCAATCAATCGCATTATCTTAGAATTTACCTCCCCCACCAATGTTTCTCTTGGTTAATTATTAGGGAGGCCTCCACCCCCCTCATCCATACTCATTGTGTTAAATGCAGACATCTTGTTTTTTTTTTTTTTCGTTTGTCATTTGTTTTCATTTTCAACACCTGGGTGACGCTAGTCTATTAATGATATTAATGATATATTTTACAACCATGCGAGCTGGCGATTTAGCCCCCGGCCATATTTGTTTACGTTTATAAGTATAGGTGTGCTGTCCGCTCCCTTCCAGCTCCCTACCTCACCATACCATATCTAGTGTCAATTTAATTTTAGTATTGCTCACTAGAGCGCACTGATAACTCATGTTTCAGCCATCAGAAATAATTTTATCTTGGCAAGAGTGCTATCGACCTGTACCGAATGGTAACAAAGTCATGTATATATCACATTTAATTATTTTTTTAATGTAGTTTTTTTTATTCATTTTTTTATAAATAAAAGTGGGTATGTTTTTTTTAATTAATAAAACACAACGTAATTTTTTTTATACTAATTTTATTTGGTAATGTACAAAATGAGAAAAAACTGGTTTATAGGTTTATTAATTGTAATCTTCGGTGTTCACCGCTCTATGTCCGCATCGGGCAACCCACAAATTGTGGCTGGCGGGGAACTCCCACCACTTCATATACGACCGTCCATTATACCGTTTCAGCACATTCTCGACCCAAAACACAATTGGAAACTTTGTAGGCTGGATCTCCTCTGCCTAGAAATCACTATGAATAGGAACATTATTCAAATCCTCGATAAAGTACGTCCACGGAGCGTAATTGTGTATACGTCGCACACGAAAGAGTTCGGGGATCCAATTCGCTGTAAATCCTTTCTCGAAGATGCCTTTCTGTTTGGTGATGCGCCCCAGGTCGCCAACCTTTGCTTTAGGCATGCGTGGGTCCCTCCTCTCCCAAATAGCATACACGGCTCGAAGCATAGAGTCGTCCTTGACGTCTTCGGGCCTCATGCGTGTGGTCGAGTGCAGTTGTAGAGTTATATTCTCGTACGAGTTTTAGGAGTATATCCAACCTTTTGTAGTTGCCATTTGCAGCAAAATGACTCCACATCTTGTCATTCAGAGTCCTGTTGAACCTCTGGACAATAGATGCTTTGAGATTTCTGTATGTGGAATAATGATTTACGCCGTCTGCTCCAGTGTCGTTATAATTGTGAGCGCCCTCTATTTCAGTGGTCAGTGGTGACTCTTTTCTCGGGCTCGGATCCTCTCCCTTGCTCTCCTCCTACGCCCTTTTCCCTCCTGCCTCTTCCCCCATCCACGTGGCTTAGTTGTGATTGGTGGCAATAGTTTATTTAAGGCCTTGCGCGTCCGAGCTCGGGGTCTATTCTATTCTGCTGCCGCCTTTACTGCTGCTACTTCTGCTCAGTTCGTCAGCACAGCTTAAGCTTGCCTGTACTTCACTTCAACGAGAATTATGACAACTTGATCTAGTCATTCACACTGAGAAATGGGGCGTTTTTGCGGTGAGTTGTGGAAAACATAATGTTTCTGTGTATGCGGTATGTCGGCCACGTGTTTGTAGTTACTTGTGTGTGCAGTAGTTGCTATCCATTTCAAAATCTTGTTTCGGTTGCTGTTCTAAATTATGTTTGGCTGTAACTATGCTGTCACGTCTGCTGTGCCTCTTGTTTTTAACGCGTTGTGATTGTATTTGTGTGCCGCCCATGTTTAATTGAAATTTCTGGTAATTTTCCGTTTCCACGACTCATTCGTAAGGGTATCGATTTTTAAGGTTTAAAAGTGTTTTAATTTTAACAGTAGGAGCTTCATTGTGTCACTTTCGATTGACTGTCACCGTAATATTTTTATTCTAACTTTTAATATATTTTTATATGATTGGAGGCTTTACTGGGCAATGGGTGGCTGCCTGCTCTCCTTTCCTACTTACTTAACTGGTTTTTGGAGTTCANTGATTGGAGGCTTTACTGGGCAATGGGTGGCTGCCTGCTCTCCTTTCCTACTTACTTAACTGGTTTTTGGAGTTCAGAAATAATTGCTTTGAAACAAGTATAAATAATTGTATTTTAAATAATTGTGTATTGGCATGTATGGGAGCTAGTTTTAAATCAAGTACGGGAGGGAGGCAGAATTCTTACAGTTACAATGTGTAGCAAATAATTATAAGTGTGATGCTAAATTAGTACTCTAATAATGAGATTGTCACTATAAATATTTATACCCAAGAAAAATAAATTAATGTGGTAAACATCTATTGTCCACCTAACAAAGAACTTAATACGAGTATTAATAAATTAAATAGTATGATTAAACTGGATAACAATGCTAACTGGATCTTGGGAGGTGCTATCAATGCTAAGTATCCACTTTGGTTCCCAAAATCTAGAGACNTGATTGGAGGCTTTACTGGGCAATGGGTGGCTGCCTGCTCTCCTTTCCTACTTACTTAACTGGTTTTTGGAGTTCATAAATAATTGCTTTGAAACAAGTATAAATAATTGTATTTTAAATAATTGTGTATTGGCATGTATGGGAGCTAGTTTTAAATCAAGTACGGGAGGGAGGCAGAATTCTTACAGTTACAATGTGTAGCAAATAATTATAAGTGTGATGCTAAATCAGTACTCTAATAATGAGATTGTCACTATAAATATTTATACCCAAGAAAAAGAAATTAATGTGGTAAACATCTATTGTCCACCTAACAAAGAACTTAATACGAGTATTAATAAATTAAATAGTATGATTAAACTAGATAACAATGCTAACTGGATCTTGGGAGGTGCTATCAATGCTAAGTATCCACTTTGGTTCCCAAAATCTAGAGACNGGATAACAATGCTAACTGGATCTTGGGAGGTGCTATCAATGCTAAGTATCCACTTTGGTTCCCAAAATCTAGAGACAATAGAGGTGAACTGATGGAATAATTCATTTTTAAAAATAAATTGAATGTATTAAATGATGCAGCAGATATGTTTACATATGATTCAATTCATGGGTAGGATAATATTGATATAACACTCACATCAGAAGGATTATATGGTGAATGTGAGAACCGGAATGTAGATATGAGTATAAGCGATCATAATAAAATCAGTTTTATATGGAATAAAGGAAATATGAGAATAATTGAGTATAAAATACGGCTTCATTACAAGGTTAAAAACTGGAATACTGTAAGAATGGAAGTAACAGATAGATTGAAGAAAGAGAATTTTAATAAATTTAAAATAGATGATAGAATTGAAAGACTTAATAAAATTTACTATAGAAGCATGCACCCAGAAAATAAGATCTACAAAAAGTTTTAGGAATAATAGACAAGTCTGGTGGTGGAATAAAGAATTGAGTGAAATGGAGAATAATTTGAAAAGGAAGAATAGAATGTATAGAAGATGTTGCCCGTGTGATGCCAAAAATACGTATAAAGAAGAATACAAGAAAGCCAGGAAAGAGTATTAAAAAATGATAAAAACTAACATGATAAGTAGGAAAAACTAACATGATAACATGGGAAGAGTTTGTTATTAGAGAAAGTCAGGATAACATATGGAATATTCCAGATAAATTGATTAGAGGCAAATTAAAAAAATCCGAGAATATTGGAACAATTAAGATCAACGGAGTTTATACAAAATATATATACGAGATTTATGTGAAGTTCATAAATATTTTGATTCCAGATAAAGCCATGGAAGAGGATTGGGTAATGATAGAGAATGAAAAAGATAAGACAGAAGGTACTGAATATAGTATGGAAGAGTTGGAAGATGCGTAAAAAGGAATGTTTAACTCTTATGNAAAGATAAGACAGAAGGTACTGAATATAGTATGGAAGAGTTGGAAGATGCGTAAAAAGGAATGTTTAACTCTTATGTATATATAAAAGAAGCGAAAATTAAATAATTATATTTAATTTCTTCCAAATATTCACATTTGTCAGGTAAACATTATTTATTGTTTTTTACATGTTATTTATATTTTTTAAGTGGTAAATAAAAAAATATANTTATTTATTGTTTTTTACATGTTATTTATATTTTTTAAGTGGTAAATAAAAAAATATAAAACATATTTTAACAAGGTTGATACAATTTGTGGTAGAAAGGCTCCTGTGATTTAGATTATAATCCTATCGCCATAAAGTTTCGTCAGCTTACGAAGCGAAATACATCCTAATATTTAATTGCCAGATAAAATACAAAAATTACTAGAAATAAAGAAAAATTAAAACTTTTGAATGATAAGAAGTATTATTTAACATAAATGAAGTGATATGAACTAAGATGGGACATTCAGTGCATAAATGTAAATATATTTCCTTAAATATTTTTTTTTACTTTTTTTATTATTTTAAAACTGGCAGTGAATCTATTTGAATTCACTGAAAATCCTAATTTTATTGAAACAATTTCGGAAATACAATTTTTTTTTAATATTGTTTCAGGGAATACAATTACATACCATGAAAATATTAAAAAAATTCAGTGGGAGATGCTAATCCCACACTAAATGTTTAAAATATAAAAATATTATGATAACTAATTATCTTTTATGTTTTTTAATTGTGCGATTTCAAAGTTCAGCTTCCCTTGCCCTTAAAATTTACAAAAAAATTAATTTATTTAATTTATTATTATTAATTATGTAATTTCAGGATTCTGCGACGACAGGAAATGAAAATAATAAAATTAATGGCGATTTATATAAATATGTAAGTAATAATGTTCAGTTCTAGAGTTTCTTGAGGTCAGTGTTGTTACGCCAGCATATTCGGGACACATGCCTTCATACACCATTTGTGAAGGATAACTGACTGAGCTAAAGAAAACTTATATATGCAAAGAGTTAAACAATATTATTGACAATGCCAATCATCTTAGAAGAATGAAATACTTCCCATTTGTTTACATATTTTAAGAAGATTCACATTATATACTTTATGTCCATATTACCGTGTCTACAACTCAAGTATGTCACTGTCACTCCCACATATGGACACTGGTGATCCAACGTCTCCCGCAAATCCAAAGTATAAACTAAGCTTGGGTCCTACAGTTTGTGGCATCTGTGTAAGGTGATTGTAGATTTTGAAGTTGTGGATGCAATCTGGTGACTTAATTCTGCGGAATACTGTGGCAATGTTTATGGGTGTGGGTTATGATAGTCGAAAAATGCACCGCTTCTAAAAACGAAGTTAACGTTCGTGCTGGCACTTCCGCTTGGCAAAAAAAAAAAAGTGCTGTGAGTTAAAATATTAAAAGTTGTGGAAAGATACGAGATGAAGATACGCTGGGGTATTTGGTGTATTTTTTTTATATTTTTTTGAAACGTAAAACATTAAGATGGTTTGGCATTTTATTTAAAAAAATTATTAGTAGTACATATTTTGTTTAGCATNTTTGAAACGTAAAACATTAAGATGGTTTGGCATTTTATTTAAAAAAATTATTAGTAGTACATATTTTGTTTAGCATGAAGTAGTTAAAACATTTATCCATAAAATTTTAACTTAGAATTCTTTAAATTAACAATTCAAAAAATTAATTTATAATTTAAATTTTAGAAATTTTCTACGGCGACATAAAAAAAATACATTTACAGCATAAATCCAAAAATTGAATTTTAAATGCATATGGTACGTTTACAAAATAGGTTACAAATTAAATTTTAAAATAATATATAAAATAAATTTATATGCACTTATATTTTGCGAGTTACACTCATGCAACACTGAAAAAAANATTTTAAAATAATATATAAAATAAATTTATATGCACTTATATTTTGCGAGTTACACTCATGCAACACTGAAAAAAAATTAATTTCAATTATTATATAAAACATTAAATTGATTAATGAAAAAATTGTTTTACGTTTTAATTAACCANAAAAAAATTAATTTCAATTATTATATAAAACATTAAATTGATTAATGAAAAAATTGTTTTACGTTTTAATTAACCAATTAAGATTAATTTTAATTTACAGTTTTATGTGTTGCAAACAAGAAATTGTATGATAAATGTTGTACTTAATTCAAAACAACATTTGTTACATTGTCCCAGCCAATGAGCTGTGGGCATTATGTTTGGCTACAGTTATATGAACCAATTATGACCTGGAGCAGTAAGACGGTTTGCAAATTATTTACCGATAGGTAAGATCATTAGTAAATGAGCTGCGTAGTGTGCAGTACAGACCAAAAATTACTTACACGCGCGTAATCTAATGTACACAACTGTGTGCACAAGGCCGGAATGGATTAATAGATAAATGTGTTAATTATATGAAATGAGATTAATGCTACGCCAGATTTATATTTCACAGAATAGAGCATATATGGGCCACGTACATACGATTCAATCTCGGATTTCTTAGTGTTGATAAATGAATTTTCCCTCTACACATCGATATGAACTATACTTAGTTTGGTTTGGTTAAGGAATTACTTTTATACTTACGCTTTTAAATACGCGCGAAATTATGAACTATGCCGGTCTGTGTCAGGAGGATCAACTTTTATTAACATAGTGAATCGTTTTACATGACTTATTTTTCTTCTCCATCCCAGATAGATCGTTCCAATTTCAACAAGCATTTGCAATGAGAAAAAACATGGCTGTAGGAACCATTTAGACTGTTAAAATAGGAATAGCCATCTGATGGGTTGTAGGTACAACTAAATATATTTAATACAGTCAGTAATGACAACAGAACTGTTTGTTATATTGTTTTGGTGATTGTATTTGGTACTGCACATATGATTGCTACAGCAGAGCTCTGCGTCCCTACTTACTTTTATAAGTAGAGACTGCAACAGAACTTCACAATATTTCGATTGTTCCCACAAAAACTAGGTTTGTAATAACCCAACAAAATATTCTGTTGCTGATGCACTCAAATCCGATTGCATAACTGTTTTTACTAGTAGCAGAACATTCTGTTATGTTACTATAACACGGATTGCTGTGGGAACAATCCAAATATAGTTGAAGTTGTTCTGTTTGCTGTAATATCTGTTATTTGTTAGTAGGAACGCAGCGCTTTGCTGTAGCAACCATTTGTGTAGTAGCAAATACAATCACAAATAGGAATGCAACTAACAGTTCTGTTGATATTACTACCTATGTTAACAATATTTATATGGTACCTACTACCCCTCAGATGGCTGTCCCTATTTTAACAGCCTTGACGTTTCCTACAAACATATTATTTGTTCTCAGTGTGCACATACTTCTAGTCACAGTTTTTATTTTAAGTTGTGGTCACTATACTCTAAATTATTATTATAAAGAGCTGTTCGTATCTTTACCATACGGTCGGTGTCCAGCAAACTATTTTTAAGGCCATCATCGCTGTTTGATTCTTGGTCATACAAGCGCGCTGGCGTCAAATTTTTTCCGACTTGATTCACTATTATCGCCACTGCTTATTCCTTATGTTACTTTACGTAACAAAGTATATACTAAAATCTAACCATAGAACGTAGTTATGAATAAAAAAAACACGTAAATCGTATAAGTGGCTCTCGAGTGATAAGCGCACTAACAGCCAGACAGCCAGACTGAGAGACGTTGAGTTTTATAATATGTATAAATATTCAATTTTTACAAGCTATACAAACAAAATGTTTAAGTTATGACTTGACACCCCCACAACTCTCATGTACCCAGGTTGCGCACACTAAACACTCAACCATATCTTCCACAAAAGTTTCTTGACACACAAAACAATACCAGTTTTCGCGTTGTATTTCGATGTCGATAGGAATATAACGTTGGGTTAAAGTGGATAGTTAGCCTAAATCGTGATCTAGGCATTAATTTCTTCGTCCAGATGAGAAATTTTTCTTCGTTTTAGGCCTAGTTCTATTAGTCATTCTCTTTTGGATACTAGGCTTTTATAATTGTAGGCCATTCGATGTGACCTCTTCGAATTTCATTTTTAACTCTTAAATGTATGCCCATTGCCACTTGCAACTCCTTGGCCAACTGCGAATCGTTTTTGTATGGATTGCTTGTCAAAACAAGTGCCCGTTNTGCGAATCGTTTTTGTATGGATTGCTTGTCAAAACAAGTGCCCGTTGACTCTTTGCCAACCTACATTTGTTCTTGGGTCGAGAAATTCGAAAAAGTGATTCAATAGACACGCTGAAGTTGCAAAAAGTGCTTGAGGTTACAGTTGCATTACTTGATGTTTCAATCAAAAGGACATTCATTCAATCTGAATTAGGGGCCTGATTAGCGGCATATTCAGAGGGCCTTGGCGATGCATACAGATCAGCATACATATNATTCAATCTGAATTAGGGGCCTGATTAGCGGCATATTCAGAGGGCCTTGGCGATGCATACAGATCAGCATACATATTCGTTGACTGGTGTAAGAACATCTGTTTGGTTGAGGTACTCAGCTGGTGAGGTCATAGTCTTTAAACAGAGTAGGATATAGTGGTCAGATCCCGTGCATCGAAATCAGTAGAGATTTCAATTTTTGCCGCCTTTCCGTGTGTTTGTGCCACTGGTGTGGTGACATGATATTGTGTGACACACAGATCAGGATTGGTCTGTAGCCATTTCTCAATTGCTTGCATTTCAAGGGTTTGAAAAATATTTTGTCCAATGACTGAATCCGGTGGGTTATATGCCCAGGTAACTGTAGCATTATAACTCAATTTTCTCTTGCTATTAGTAGAGCATCCAAATCCTTGGCATGTGTTGTGTGTTCATCTAAAAGTAGAAGCACTTTGTTGGCAATATTTGGTTTCACAGTGACGACGAAGTGTTTCATCCATTATACAAAGAGAGAGTAATTTTTGTAGCCGGACTCTGACACTTCAACTAAACCACCAGGTGGAGCCCCAACTTTCAATTCGTTGGCCATTCTCATTTTCTTAAAAATTAACATTGGAGGAACGTATGCCCTTGATCAACTTTTGCAACAATCCGCTGTTGTGTTTAAACGTCTTTCTCCACTTGAGACAGAACCAACCTGGCATTTTCCTTTCTTAGCTAAAACCTTTTGGCATTTGTTTTGAACAGTACTAATGCCAGTTTCATCCACATTAAATTAGCGGGTCGCGTCGATCTTGTTTTCATAAATAATTTTCTTTAATATGTTGAAAATTCGTTAACATTTTTCTTGCTCGAGCCATGGATGTTGCTACTGGTTCACGTAATGTCAACTTATTATAATGAGCTCAGAAAGCGTAAAACCACTTTTTACCCGCCATTTGAGGTGAGTTAAGTTCAGAGATTTGGGCGGCTCTTAACAACGAGGTCTTGAGAGCCAATGTGGATAAAATGAGGTGAGAATGAAGCAGTGCCGGAATGCAAGGGCGGGGGAAACAGGAGATCCCTGTAAAAACTCACTGACCAGCGGCATCGTCCGGCTAGATTCCCACTTGCGAAAATCCGGAAGTGAACCGGCTGGGGGTTGAACCCGGTTCGCCTTGGTGGGAGGCGAGCAATCTAGCCGATTAACCAACGCGGCTTCCCGTCCTTAGAGTATCCTGAAAAAAGTTATGTAGAATATGGTTGTGCTCTGCTATCTGATATGCTAGCTTGCGTGCATCATTAATCGTGACTCCAAATAGTAGTTCTTCCAATTTAAAATATGTTCTTTTAGTAGATTTTCGATTTAAAGTGGNTCATTAATCGTGACTCCAAATAGTAGTTCTTCCAATTTAAAATATGTTCTTTTAGTAGATTTTCGATTTAAAGTGGAAAGGTACTAGTGCGTCCAAGCGCCTTCGAACCGTCGTCAACAATTAGGTTTTTACAGTTCAAGTGGCGCTTTGGCGTTGGTTTTGGAATGCCATAATGGCGGCAGCACTCGTTGATCCCAATGTCCCCATTTCTGTACGCGGCCAGAGCCCTTTCCATGTCTGATTCACTCCAGGGCCCATAGTTTCTTTTTGCCATTCTCTAGCACACAATTCTCATGTGTGATATTTCTGTTTTCATTGTAATTTACTTAATTTAAATGAATAAATTGCAAATATTTAACTTTAAGTGATATGAGATCTCAACTCGTATCGATACGAATAAATAACCCTACCCGTGGTACGATTTAGGCAACTGCGCACAACTTCATTCTTTAAGTTATTTATAACCTAAAAGAGGTGCCTCGTTACAAAGCGACTAGCCCTTACGTTCAATATTAGTTGTAGTACAAGTCTTCACCGTGAGAGTGCTCCACTAATCCTGCTATATTGAAAACCAGCGATTTTGGTGGTGGTGTGATTTCGGCAACTCTCCTCTATGGCGGAAACAATTCAAATATTACTGAAAAATTTATCTTCAAATAACTTGAGTTTGTGGTAGTAACTGTAATTAAATCTAATAAAACAGTAGGAGACAAGTCCACTGTTGATGTTAGCACATAGATAGAGACCTACAAATGTCGCGTTATGACTTAAGATCACGTTTATGTCTGCACTAAATTTGTCATTGAGACATCTATAATTTGACACGCCCTGTGTAACGC
This sequence comes from Clitarchus hookeri, assembly GCA_002778355.1. NCBI lineage: Eukaryota > Metazoa > Arthropoda > Insecta > Phasmatodea > Phasmatidae > Clitarchus > Clitarchus hookeri. Next base: position 17,802 of record NQII01004828.1, on the reverse strand, counting down.
TGCGCCAATAAACAGGCCTAAACTGTTAATATTGGTTAGAGTTAATCATGTGCCATACAGTTAGAAGATATCGGCTGCACATCCGGACAGTAACCAATGGACAAATTACGCTGGCTTGAGCATATACAGAACTGTGAAATCTGTCTTCGTGCAAAATAATAATACAGATTTTTCATGTCCCTGCTCATTGGTTATTACTGTTCAGATGGTACTGACAACCATTTTAATTCTAATAGTTAAATTAACAGTCTACATATGTTATAAGTAGATACACCTGTATAGTTAGTCTAATCCGAAATAAATAAAGGCTTATAAGATCACTTATCAGTGTGTGTATGTGTGTGTCCCTGTGTGTGCAGTGGGTGTATGTGCCCCCTAAACATTTTTGAACGCGTGAATAAAATTTTACCAAACTTGGTACACACACTGTTTAGTACTTAGTAAGGACATCTGACTTTTATAGTTTTCAACCACACCGGGCACTTACTTTCAAAATGTTGGCCATTTTGAAATTTTGTTGTTTTGAGATTTTGAATAGTTCCCGAGATATGCCATATTTCGGGAACTATGCAACCGTTTTAAAACAAATTTTGTATGTTGGCAGTTCATCTGTAAGCACCGAATTCATTTATTGATATGGTTCTTATTCCGCCATTTTGCATGAAAAAAGTATTATGTTATATCTCGAAAACTACTGAACCAATTCTCGTCAAATTCGGCAAGTATGTAATACTATGGTAAGCCATGTAAACCTATGCGATTAAAATTGACTAGGTTCATATTTTCAAAAGAGTCGCATTAAAATAATTTAAACATATATTTGGTGTATCCGTCATATCGTTTAAACAATTCAGACCCAAATTAGGTATGCTGAAAATATTTATTAGAAGCATCATAGACATCTACACATAGCAACTTTTGTCCGCTATTTTGTAAAAGAGCACTACACGAACAAATAAATTTTTTATATCAGATCTTGGGTGACAATTAACAAAGTCCTACCAAATTTGGCGAACAAGTAGTACCGCGGTAGTTGATATGAATTGGTGTGTTTCAAGTAGGCCAGCCAATTATTTTCAAAATAGTGACCATATAGCTATTTTAGTTTAATGTGCAATATTATCGATTCAACCTTAACTTTGTTTGCTTGCAGTATATGTTACAAATATCAAAAGTGTCTATATGGAGCCTCTTTTTTCCACTATTTTGTAAAATATCACTACGTCAATAAATTAACTTTTTATATCGTACCTCGGGAAACAATTGACGGATTCCTACCAAATTCTGCAAATAAGTAGTTCTGCGGCGGTTGATGTAAACTGGTATATTTTAATTAGGTGACGCGCTTGTTTTAAAAATGGTGCCCATATAGCCACTTTATCTTTGTATGCTATATCGTTGAAACCATCTAATCAATTCCAACTTAAGTTTGTATGCTGACAGCACACCTATTAAATGTGTCCACAAGAAAACACTGTTGTCCGCCATATTGCAATATAGCATTGTTCAGAATGAAAACTTTTATTTAGAGGTGTGCATCTTACGCGTTACACGTTACACTAATAGTGATCACTTTGGAGGATTAGGGCGCGACAATGTGCGGACGGAGTGTCAGGAGAGAAACTTTTCGCCTACTTGGAAGGCGTTCTTTCTCAATCTATGTAGCGCTCGCAGCAGACTGTTGTATCTACAATGTGTAACGTGATTATGTATGTGTAATATCATTAAAATAGTAAAATAGTAAAACATATAAAGAAATCTAGTGATTGGACTAGGATCTATGGCAACCTCCACATTACCCATAGTGACAATGATGTTCGTTAGTAGGCGAAGTCACTTGCGATTAGCAAGCATTGTATTACAAATTAAGATTTTTATCTAGTGTCTCTGGGGTAATCCAACCAATTCCCACCTAATTTGGGAATACAAGTAACACTTTGACAGGCCATTTATGTTTGTGTGTTTGGAGAGGGTTAGGCACATATTTTCAAAATGGTGTAAATATAAACCTAACCTAAGTATGCCAAATCTACGAAGCTACAAAACAAATTTCAAATTAACTTTGTATGCTGTCAGTGTCTATTATAACCATCAAATTAGTCTATATGGAGCCTAAATTCTTCGTCATTTTGTAACATAGCCACACATGAAAAAATAAAGCTTTTATGGNTTTGGAGAGGGTTAGGCACATATTTTCAAAATGGTGTAAATATAAACCGAACCTAAGTATGCCAAATCTACGAAGCTACAAAACAAATTTCAAATTAACTTTGTATGCTGTCAGTGTCTATTATAACCATAAAATTAGTCTATATGGAGCCTAAATTCTTCGTCATTTTGTAACATAGCCACACATGAAAAAATAAAGCTTTTATGGTACATCTCGGGAAACGATCAACCGATTCCCACCCCAAATTTGTCAGACAAGTTGTACTGCGATAGGCCACATTAATTTCTAACTTTTAAGTATCCCAGACACCCATTTTCAGATTTGAGGCTATAATTACAATTTAGTTTAGTGTTCTATATCTACGAAACTATGTAACCTAGTTAAATTTAACTTCGTGTATTGTATTTATGACAATAATCTAATGTGCTAATGCATAATCTTTTTGTCCTCCATTTATGAATATCGCCACATGAATAAATTGAAGTTATGCCATATCCCCAGGACCAATCAACTAATTCCTATCAAGTTCTACATGCAAATAGTATTGCATTAGGATATGGAAACTATCAATAATTTTAGGCGGTACTTTTCTTAATGGCGTTAATATAAATAATTAAGGATGGTATGCAATAAACAATTCAATAAAATTTAACTAAATTGTGTACACTAACAGTATCTTTATAAGCATCTATGATGCATGTAGAGATTTCATTTTGCTTGCTTTTTTATATTTTTTTTAATAGTGCCAGGTGAGAAAATTGAACATTTTCTCATATTTCCGGAACATTACACTAATTTCCACCAAATTTTGCACGCCATTACTGATACAGAAGGCCAAGTAAACTAAGATTAATTAGCTTGAATCAGACATTGTTTTTAAAATGGCAGCTATATTATTATTTGATAAGTGTGTCATATCTTTTAAACTATTTATCCGAATTCAATGAAACTTAATATACCGACAGTTTCTATTAGAATCATTTTATACTGAACCTCTTATTTCTGGCAATTTTGTAAGTTAGCACCAAATAAGAAATTTAATATTTTATGTCACCTAACTCGGGAACCAACCAACCAATTTCCGCCAAATTCTTTACATAAGTATCGCTACGTTAGGCCATGTAAACTTGCGTGTTTTATGTGGCTCAGACATATTTTTTTTAAATGTCGGCCCTGTAAATATTTTAGATTAGTAAACCCTGTTATTCAAATTATTAGACTATTTATATCCGAAGTTGAAGGTCCTAATCCTACCTGCGTAATGTAGTTGATTGCATGCTAGCTTATGGTACGAGATTTTCTGGGTTCGAGTCTCGGGTAAGACACGTGTGAATTTGTAATTGTCACACTACTGTTACATAAGTTTCTTGTTTCATCTGTAATAATATTGCTGTCAACCAGACTTCAAGGCCTAAAAAAGTTAAGCTTTTGAGAACTTCGTTAAAACATATTTGCACCCATGTATAGGAAAGTAGGCTCATTACTTATATCAGTAATTTTTGTTGTGTTAAGTTAAAATTTCTTCTCAGATCCATTCGTTTGTTATTCCGCGTCTTATTTGTCTACCACGAANTTTTTGTTGTGTTAAGTTAAAATTTCTTCTCAGATCCATTCGTTTGTTATTCCGCGTCTTATTTGTCTACCACGAATCGCGGGCATTTGGTATCAAATCAACCTCTTTCTGACTGTACCAGTGAAGTAAGGCAATGTCTCCTTGCAAAGACACGCAACCAGGAATCAAAGCAAATCTACAGTTATGTACGTAGTATGCTGAAATTTAGTCTGAGTGTAAATCCTTTCTGGAAGTAAATTCAAAGATTCAGAAATTCTGTTACTACATATATATTTTTTGTAATAGTAGGTGAAAGGGTTTTGCCTGTTAGAGCGCAAGCCAGCGAGGCAGTGAATGTGCGGCCAATACAAGATGCGCCCTCCTGTACGTAGGACTACCAGGGGTCTTAGCGCTCTTCTTTTATTCATGAGGCGGCGGTAATGCGCGGCTTTTAGTTGAGGTTCCCGCGGCGCGCCACCTGTAGCCCCGGCCACCACTCGCTAACAGGTTAAATTAGCAAACAGTTGTTACGAGCTGCGTCACGCCCGCGCAGGGAGGGGTAATGGACGCGACAAGCGCCTCCTGGCACGTCACCGCTATATGCAACGATATTTACATCTGTAGTCGACTTGTGAACCACATTACTATACTAGTGCGGTCACTTATAGTTGCCCTTTCAAGCACATTTTCCAGTTCAGTGGACGTTGCGCCAAAAGCGGACCTAAGGTTTTAAAACTTAAAACTATTGTTAAGCGGAGGAACATACACACACGTATAAGCTGATGACTACGAGACTATTACTGAGGGTAACAAACAGCTACTGCCAATGATATCAAGTATAACGAGAGTTGTTCGATGGTTCCGAGGTATAAAGCAGGGCGAAATAATACGGTTATAGGGCATGGTATATTAGGCTAGGCAAATTAGGAAAAATAGGGGAAAGTTTAGTTATAGTCGTAATCGTTGTNGTTATAGGGCATGGTATATTAGGCTAGGCAAATTAGGAAAAATAGGGGAAAGTTTAGTTATAGTCGTAATCGTTGTAATTTTTTATGTTTTTTGGGTCGCCGAACACGAATCTGAGGTTTCCTGACAGAATGTTTGCCCGGAACATTGTTTTTTTTTTTTGCAAAAAACCTCGAAATTTTGGCACTTTTTTTGGTTTTCTGCCTATATCTTGGGAACTATACGTTTTTTCGAAAATACCATTCCATATAAACTTAAACTAGACAACATTGCCTACATTTTGTGTCCATAACATTTTTTTCTACAACCAACCGTTCCGCCGCTAGAGCGCGCCAAAAAAGGGGCAAAATTCCCAAAAATCGCAAAAACGCCATATTTTGACTTTCTACGCCCGATGTCCGTGGAAACGACCCATGTTATAATAGTTTTGATCATGTATGGTATTGAACTTGATGAAATACACTTAAAATAAATGTTGGGCCCAATTGTTTTCAAAAAATTGTCTAAAATCAAATTGAAAGAAAGGAGACAAATTAGTGAAAAAAGTTATACTTAGCTATTGTTATATTTACATTAAAATTACTTAATACTAATAATAAATGGCGTAATTGCAGGTAAAAGACAATTTTGAAGAATGATGAAACTAAAACAGGTACGTATTTGTAGGTATTTGTATGTACAGGTCCAGTCCATTTATTGGGTATTTTCCGGTGGGTGGGGTATTCATTCATCTGGAACAGACAGGACAAGTGGGTATTAGTGGTTGTTAGTTGGTAGTATTGGTAAGGAATATGCTGTAGGTAGGTACCTATGTACTTCAGAAATATTTACGGTTATTAACCTGTGGCTTAACTTGCGGGGTTTCACTCGTCCACTGAGACTCGTTGGAGAGACACATCTGTAAATAACAGGATGGAATTAGTGGCGTACTTGAGATATTGTTACAAATATAGGAATATGATGGTTCTTCTATACGTAAAAGAAGTTGATAGGTACTACTAATGTGAAAACAAGGTTTGGAATTATAGGTGATGTTACATACCTTTGGAGCTCGTAGCTATTTCTTCTTCCTCCTCCTCCTCCTCCTCCTCCAGTGACTCTAACGCTTCCTCCTCAGTTCGCAATTGAATCCCAAGTTCGACTTGAAGGTCCCAATCTTCGACCTCGTCCTCATCGTCGCTTAGGGGCACCGCTGCGTTGTTGCATGATCTGTGCACGCATTGGATGCACAGATCAGTGCACTTTAGCCCCCCTTCAGGCAGCTGCAGTTCCGTGCACAGGTCTTGGTGCACTTGCACATTACCAACTTGAGCAGTTGGGGGGGAGCGGGGGCTAGAAGAGTCGTGATTGGTTCGAGCCCGTTGCTGGTCCTCTTCCAACCCCAATCCTCAGCTCGTTTCTCGACCTCCATCTATTGCTGCACTTGAAGGTACAGCCTGTAACTGTGCTATGCCGCTGCAGCTGCTGAAGGTGGTAGCGCAGCTATTTTCGACGAAGCCTTGAACGCTGTCTTCATGTAATTAAGGAAGCGCAGGTGGTTCAGAGAGGGTGGAGTCCTCCCACTGTAGCCGTATACTTCAACCAAAAATCGTTCTCCGGCT
>NQII01004827.1:154145-305136 GCA_002778355.1 Clitarchus hookeri | reverse complement strand
CAATACTCAGTTGACAGCACTTTGCATATCTTAGAATTATACTATATTGAACTTTAATATTCAATTATGACGTGAATGTAGATTTTGCACTGGCGAAACATGTGCGACACGATAGGAGGGGACAAAACTAACACTCTCACCGAATACATTTCTTGCCGTCGTGGCTGTGTCGTTTATAAATAAATGTTGTTGCAATACTCAGTTGACAGCACTTTGCATTTATCTTAGAATTATACTATATTGTACTTTAATATTCAATTATGACGTGAGTGTGGATTTTGCACTGGCGAAACATGCGCGACACGATAGGAGGGGACAAAACTAACACTCTCACCGAATACATTTCTTGCCGTCGTGGCTGTGTCGTTTATAAATAAATGTTGTTGCAATACTCAGTTGACAGCACTTTGCATTTATCTTAGAATTATACTATATTGTACTTTAATATTCAACTGTTTTCACATTGGCTCAAAAAAAAGTCTTTTAGAAATGTAATGACTTTTGGGAATGTTTGGTTACCTCAAAGAAATTATTTCAGAATTTAAGTAAGAGATTGTCTTTTGCCATTCTCATTGCTGGATGTGAAAAAGTTGACTTCAACCTGTTGATTTTCTGGCTATATCGGCTGATTTCATAAGTTGGCCTCGTGNTGCTGGATGTGAAAAAGTTGACTTCAACCTGTTGATTTTCTGGCTATATCGGCTGATTTCATAAGTTGGCCTCGTGATCAAATTTCATATTTCTGAAAGGTCGAATAGTTATTTACTTCGGTAAAAATCTGGTTGCAGAACTGGCGATTTGATGTAAACCGAAAATTTTGTTCCAATATGATATTAACGCAGTTTTGTGTCTTCAGGACTGCCAATTTCTCTGAAAAATATCACGTACATCTGGGTAGACAACAGGATATTGCATTTGATTATTTCTTAAAGCTGGTAGTGTGGGCGGTCTTTTGCAGAAATAATTATCCAATTTGTCTCAATACTAAGCGAAGTTTTGGGAATCTCTATAGTACTTGAAGTGTTTACTTATACAGCTTGAGAGGACTGTGTGTTTATACATATGTCTAGCGAATACTTTATCAAAGTCACTGAGATAAGAAATTCTTTCTTTTTTTGTTTTATTTTTTCACAAAACAATTTACATAAATTTTGGTCAGCACCTCTAGAGAACAATAATAAATAATAATAATGATAAGAAAATTAAATATTTTTAATATTTTTTCTTAATTTAGTTTTAAATAGACAATGGTCAAAATGTAGTGATTTTCCGGTGATTTAGGGACATTCTTTAGAAACGGCAACTCTAAAGAGAGTTCATTGACAGCTACTGCTGTCACTTACAGTCTCAAAAAACCTTGGATTTTCAAGATTAGCTATAGCTTCAGCTATACAGTAAACCTTTTTAATATTTTATTTTTGAATTACTGAGAAAAACAGTAACGAAATATTTAAGATAGAAATATAGATATATGTGAGAAGGTAAAAAAATAGGAATGTACTAGTTTGTTCCTATATAACAGTGACAAATACTCGAAAGACAAAGATTTCAATAAATATTATTTATTTTATTCGCTCAGTTGTGTCAATAAAATAAGATTTACCATAAAAAACATTACGGAGCACATTGAATATTTTGCTTTATCATGCAAAGGCGAAATACAGGAATGTCCTCTGCACCATGACCCGCTTTGTAAAAATTGAAGTTTTTATCTGAGGCGAATAAAGTTCACCCCCCNCAGGAATGTCCTCTGCACCATGACCCGCTTTGTAAAAATTGAAGTTTTTATCTGAGGCGAATAAAGTTCACCCCCCACCCCCCTTCACCGTTTTACGAGAATACATTCGCCGCCACTGTTCAAAATAATATCTCATCTTTAATGAATCGTATTTACTTGCTTCGTACTTATTTTCTCGGCATATAAGGATATTTATAACTTTTGNCTTATTTTCTCGGCATATAAGGATATTTATAACTTTTATTTAAAGCTCTTTATATTACACAGATTGTCGTGTTTGAGTCACTTGTATTTATATTTTCTGTAGGTTATGTGGGTGCAACACTTTTAATTTTAAATAAGTATTGGTATTTCAACATAAGTTTCTCTTTTAAGTGTCTTCTCTTATAAATATGTCAAACATTAATTTAATTATTTATTAAGTAAATTTTTATACTTTGTAATTATTTTGTTTGTCAATTCAGTCAGTAAACATTGATTACATCTAAATAGTTGTTGGTGTTTAATTTTCTGTTTCATTTTGATAATGGTAATATAAACTAATGATTAACTTCTAAACGTTAGGCTTTATATTATACGTACTAATAGTATTGTAAAAGACTTCTGTCAATCTAATACTTTCTTAATTACTTCAAAAACATTATGTATAACTGTATACAAATATTTAACTATATCATATTCTGCAGATATACCATAAACATAATAATCTGCTGTTTCTTAAGATGTACTACTTGATTGTATTTGCTGCACATCATATTCATTTTCATCTACTATATTTGGTACTCCTTTAAATAAACTGCTTTTTGTACATTGATTGNTATTCACTCTGGAATACATGGTTAAAATAATTTTCTCTTCTTTGGTTTTATCCCCCCCCCCCTCCTCCCTTATGCCTCCTGGTTTCTCTCCGTGGTTAATTCTACTTTAGACAGCCTTACTTTGTTTACTATATCCACTCATGTTTAATGAGTTGGCTAAAGTGTCCAACACCACGGCTTTTATTTTGTTCATGTTTGGTAGCAGCATTTATCCAAAAGCAATAATACAATTTTTTTTTAAATTAAACTAAACTACGGGTTGTGTAATTTTATTCGTTTGGTGATTTATTGTTTGATTTTCCTAAAACATTTATTTTCTTTTCGTAATAAATTTTTCTTTTCTGTATTTACTTTTATACAGTTAACATGAATGTGCGTGTTTACCTCGTGTATAAATATTGCTAGAGAATAAAGGGTATAATTAATTTGTTAAAACATTTACTAGTGTTTCTTAAGTAGTTATTTTCAATATTATTATATAATTTCGATTCTATGAGATTTTGAGATTTGAATTACAAACATGTTATCCACATAGACAACGTGTTATTTCAAGGATTTTATCTCTTAAATAATTTTTTCGTTTCGATTGTTTGATGCATACTTTAAAAGTATTAGGTGCATTTACTTTTGTAATACTATGTGAGTAGAACCAATCGACATATTTTCATTCAAAACAGGTTTTGTACTTCTTGGTTGTAACGATATCCATTTACTTAAAAGTGTTTAGAAAATTTATAAAGTTGTAAAGGATTTTGCTAGTTTTTAACCTACTTTCCGAAGGAAAGGGAGGCTTATGAGTTTACTTTCCTTTCTGTGTCTGCGTGTTTGTATGTGTGTGTAGGTGTGTGTCTGTATGTGCCTGTGTGAGTGTGTCTCCCCCAAATTCAAGGTTTTTAATGCGTTAACCGAATTTCACCAAACACGGTGCACATATAGTCCTAAGTAAGGACACCTGACTTTTGTAGTTTTGGTCAACGCCAGCAATTACTTTCAAAATGGCGGCCATTAAATATCTAGTGTTGTATGTCGAACTTATATCGGAAAACATTCAACCTAATTAAACCCATTTTTTACGTGGACAGCGGAAGGTGTAAGCATTAAATTCAGAAGTAGACATTGTTGTAGGTCCACCAATTTGAAGATCACATGAATAAATAAAGCTTTTACGTCATGTCTTGCAAACTGCTCAACTAATTTTTGCCAAATTTTTCACGTAAGCAGTCCTTCTGTAAGCCATGTAAATGTACACACAACTATGCACACACAGACACACAGATAGTAAAGTGATCTCCTTAACATTAAAAATATTGCAACAATAAAGGGTAAGAAAATTTCCTGTCTCCTGCATAAAATAATTTATGTTTCTATTGTCTGATAAATATATAAAAGATTACGGAGAATAAACATTCAATCAGTGTGATTTTTGTTTGGATTTTGAAGGGCAGAGGGGGAGTGAGTTGTATATAATACCGTTTTTAATGTCAGATATTTAGATTCATTTATTTATATTGAAAACCCATCTGTTAAAAATAAAAAAAAGACAAAATGACTATCATATGAGCGTAACGGAAAGAATCTCAATTTTGTTCTTTCTTATGTAAAATGAAGATTTTTCAATGAAGATGAGCGATTAAAAATAGATGAGTTAGCACCGCGTGTAGATATTACTTATTTTAATGAACCATTTATTACGGTGAACATACATTTNTAAAAATAGATGAGTTAGCACCGCGTGTAGATATTACTTATTTTAATGAACCATTTATTACGGTGAACATACATTTAATCTGCAAGTTTTTATTTTTTTTCATCCAAGCCAAACTTTTTTTTTAACTACTGGTGTCTTATTATTGCCATTGTNAATCTGCAAGTTTTTATTTTTTTTCATCCAAGCCAAACTTTTTTTTTAACTACTGGTGTCTTATTATTGCCATTGTATTTAACATCAACCGTCGCCACTAAAAGTTTAACGCTAATACAATTATGTGAAGTCGGCAGATGAAGTAACAAGAGCAGGCCGTCATTTTCAAATGTTTCGCACGTGTAGAGAAGGAAGTTTGCTGGCAATTCAGTGGTAAAGTTTCCCTGCTAGGATAGGATTTGAAAGCATGCGTGGCAATTTGACAGGAGAGGCCAGCGTCGCACGATGTCCTGGAAATTGTCCGCGCTACGAAACCGTCACCAAGATTCAGCACTCAAGCAATAACCGTAAAAGACAAATGTCCCAGTTCAAATTTCGACTTCCTCTTATTAAATTAATACTATTAATTTTCATAAAGTTATTTCGGAGAGGAAAATAATCCAGTTATCGCACTTTGCAACACTCTCACTACACGCACCACACTGACACATACGAAATATGAAATCANGAAAATAATCCAGTTATCGCACTTTGCAACACTCTCACTACACGCACCACACTGACACATACGAAATATGAAATCATAGAGATTGCATTAGAGTCTTCAAACAGCAGGAGTGAAGAGACTGTGCAGTTTCATTAGACCTGGAATACTGTAGCCGTGGTAGTAATTACAGTATAGTGAAATGCGAGACTTACGACGTTAATACCACCTCACATATGTGAGGCTGTACAAATGAAGTTAGTGTACTACATTTATTTATTGTGTACATGTATATCAACAACATTTCAAGTATTGTTAATATATGCCGAAATAGAAAATGCTAAAATAAAATGTCCTGTAAGAATCGGAAAGTGATATGCCTTACGGAAAATATTTAACAATGAACTTTTCATACCGCAAACGATTCAGAGGTTTCATTCACTATGAATAAAAATATCATATTTTCTCAAGCGAGGGGTAGCAAGGTTTTGACTGCCATGAATAAATTATGTATTTTATTAATTAACACATACACTTTAGAATATTCTATTTATTTCACAATATAAGTATGACATTTAATTACCAGTGTCACAATGATGGAACTTACCCTATCAATAGATGGATAGCACTAACCCAAAGAGCAATCACCTACTTCACAAAATAAACTAAGCAAATAAAATTTTTTCACTTACTAGCGTATTAACATGTTCGCACTGTTACTGTGGATTTACCACAGTTTCCAGTGTATACTTTGAAGATTCATAGTACCCCGCAAAGTCATCGTGTAACAAGATTTTACATGAGTCGTTGCCCGTAGATCCTCTCATGTGGCTAATGGTCCCGTATTTTGTATACGTCCATGCTTCAAAAATGCATTCGACCCCAATTTTGCAGTGTTACAGCGCANTCATGTGGCTAATGGTCCCGTATTTTGTATACGTCCATGCTTCAAAAATGCATTCGACCCCAATTTTGCAGTGTTACAGCGCATATCTAGTTCTTGTGCTGCAAATTACAATGCTGTTGGTCGTATTTACTACTATAAGATATTAAATATACTCTCAGTGGTTTTCTGAGTACATATTTCGCTGCTGACAAGAAAAGGAGAAATTTCTTTCCTGAATAAATTACAAAGAAATAATATTATTCAAGAAAACAATGGTACATTTTGTTGCCTATCTAAAAAATATTCCTGTTGGCCTAGCAATTTTTAGATTTTCCTAAAACATGTTATGTAATATTTTATAAAATTTTAAACTAACTAATCGCTATTGTTTTGTCTAGACTATATTGGCGCAATATTTTGTTTTCAATAATTTAAATTTAGTAACATGTGTTATAGAGTTTTGAAATTTTTGTAAATTTTGTTAGTAATTTTCGCATTTGCTTTAATTAAATTATAGTTTTTCATATTTTTACAATGTTGGTCTTTTATGATGATATTGAGAACGTTGTGTAATAGCGGATGTTCACGAACAAATGATGATGAACACCAGAGTGGGGTAGATACGCACAAATTGAGCACATTTCGTCAAGTAATCAATAGTCTAACTTCCACAGTTAAGATGCTAGTGGCAGTGGCAATGTGCCGGTGCAGGTATGCAAACTTATGTATTAAACATTGTAACCAGCCTGTGCGCAGATTTGTGTGCCTGATAACACCGCTCAGTACCGCACGGTCGCAGTCACGGAGGTGCAACGTTTCTACATTTCCTGCAGGACGTGTTACCGGAATACTTGGAGGAAGTTCCTTTAGATGCTCGTGAGGTGATGAGGTTTCAGCAGGATGGGGCCCCGCCTCATTTCGCCATTGCAGTTTGCTGGCACCTCTACATACACTTCCCGAACCGGTGGATAGGTAGGGGAGCCCCTATAGCATGGCCACCACGCTCACCTGACATCACACCACCTGACTTCTGGCTGTGGTTGTCACACCACTTGACACGAGGGATGAACTTGTTAGCCAGAAACCTTTGCAGATGTGCGTCGCAACATTCTTCAGCGCTGCACCGCCTGTGTGGCTGACAGTGGCGTATAGTTTGAACATACACTTTGAACAAAGACATTGAACATTCACTCTGTTCCCGTGCCTTTAGCCCAAATGTGTAAATAAAGTGTAATTTCATTGCACTGCCTGTAGCCTAGTTTTTGTGATTGCCTACGCGCCAGCGCACATTGCCACTGCCATTAGCGGGCTAACTATGGAAGTTAGACTATTGGTTCCTTGATGGAATATGCTACATATTTTCTTAAATACACTCTACTGTTTATTATAGTTTGTTCGAGAAAATCCGGTATAAGGGATCTGGTCACCATTGGACGTTACCGGTCTTATGTGCTCACATTATTTTACACCAAGATATAGAAAAATTACGTTGTTTCCTAGCTTAATATGGCCGTGTTTAGTCACTTTCCATTACATTTTGTCATATCGTAACGCTCAATAATTTAATATTTTATTATATTGTACTGTATTACATTTTTATACACTGTCTTATTTGGCCAAGTTAAACATATAAAATCAATTCTAGTGTTTTGTTACATGTTGCCCTATTCGGACGTTGGGAAGGGGGGGGGGTGATGTTTGGTCAGGTGTTTNNGGGGTGATGTTTGGTCAGGTGTTTAATGTTTGGCCTTTGGCCACGCATGTATAAGACTTATAATGTTTGGTAATATATTGTATGATGTCCCCTCAGATTATGCTAGCTCGTGTTTTGGGTAAAATGTTTTTTTTAATTATATGTAATTATCTGGAAACAAATTTATCGGTACTAACCGCATATATATGTAATTTGGCTTCCTTGTTATTGCTGTTTCTTTTTGTGATGGTTAATAACTTCTGTTATGTTTGTAAAAGTTTTGACGTATGTGGTCTGACGTTCACCTGTTTTACAATATTAAAGGAATTTTTTTTTTNTGTTATGTTTGTAAAAGTTTTGACGTATGTGGTCTGACGTTCACCTGTTTTACAATATTAAAGGAATTTTTTTTTTTCTAAAATACTCTAGTGACACAGCATAATTTCATAGTTTTTAGGCACTTTTGGTTACTTCTGGCATANTTTTTTTTTTCTAAAATACTCTAGTGACACAGCATAATTTCATAGTTTTTAGGCACTTTTGGTTACTTCTGGCATATCTGGTTTATTTTTGCCACTTCAATGTATGTACTGTATATTAAATTAAATTCACATTGGTGGATTTCGGTTCACATTTGTTTGTATTAAAATCGTTTCGTCACATAATGTTGTCTTATTTAGACACAGCTTACAAAATATAGTCATGTTTTATCACATTTTGTAGTGATATTTTACTTTTGGTTATATTCAGTTGTATTTTAATATATTTTGTCAATTTAGATTATATTTTGTTATCACGCTTGATTATATATTTACATGTACATATACATGCATGTTCAATTTTTAAATCACTATAGTTCTGTGTTAGTCAAATTTATACATTATTTTGCANCATGTACATATACATGCATGTTCAATTTTTAAATCACTATAGTTCTGTGTTAGTCAAATTTATACATTATTTTGCATATACGGTCTAGTGTGTTTACATTTATTTAGTTGTGATTGGCACTGTTTACTCATATTTTGTTTCGTTATATCCTCATTTGAGACATTTATATCATGTTTGTTCGCATTTTATACTGTTACGTCATATCTGGACCGTTTCTTTATTATCAATCATAATGGTTATTTTTGGTCACATTTTTTGTTACTAGGTGGCGTATGTATTCTAGTTATGGTAGGTTATGATTACTTCCGAAGAGTNGTTTTTGGTCACATTTTTTGTTACTAGGTGGCGTATGTATTCTAGTTATGGTAGGTTATGATTACTTCCGAAGAGTTTGATTCCGTTATAGCCCATTGCATTTTTTTACGTATGCGGAGGCTGGTCAACCTTCAAGGTCACTAAGGGCTAGTATAATATGTTGCGAGAGTGGCGGTGGCATCTGACACAAACATTAGATACTGTTAGAGACACTGGAGTCGTAAACAATAAATGTTGTTTGTAGGCTCCACACATATTCAGTAGCAGACTTGTTAGGAAACGACACTGTAATGGGTAAAGGGCAAAGTGACTACCTGTTACTAAAATTATGCCATGATACGCGATTCAAGGGCTGGTAACAATTTGAGCACAAAAAACCTCTTATTAAGTTTTACAATAATACCAGACATGTAAACATATTAGGTCACTGCTTGCAAAAGACTTTATTACGTCCACCTAGCAAGAAAAAAAATCAAGAATCAACAAAATTATCAAGACTTTTGAGGTGTAGAAGACATTTCAGCAAATGGCCGAAAATTGATTTCATCTAGTAGTGGGGGATGCTATTATCAAACCACCTTATATATCACAATGTCAAAAATCCTATGGTAAGCGAAAAATATGAAGTCGGTAACCGCATTTTGTAGAACTTACATCTCTAATTCCTGAGATACGATATATTGGCATATATTTTCATGTATCATTATTTAAAACATAACAGAAAGTAAGTGGAATTATTTAGCCGACTTTGGCGCAAGGGAATTGGGAAGTAGAAGCCAGGAGCCGACAGCCACGATCTAGAATTTAGCTTTTTCTATCAAAATTTCCCCATTTTTCCCTTAACACTTCCCCCTTTCCCTTTAAATTTCCCATTTATTCATTAAAATTTACGAATCCCCTTATTTTCAAACTATCACCTTATTTGCAAAAACAACATCCACTGGAAGGATTTGGGTGCATCGACCTTGATCCTGAATAAATTTGAACCCAAAAAATGCGCAAAATTATATTAAACATAAAAAAAACAAAAGAAAAACTGCTAAAGGTAATCTTAAAGAAATAAAAAAATATATTCAAATTATTAATTAAAAATTTATGAAAATATAAAATTTCGAATATTTGGATTTAATGGAGGTGGAGGACTGGAACCGACTAAACACCATAGTATGAGACATCCAACCACTATATTGAATCCAAGTGACCTTGACGTTTGACCTTGACGTTTGACCTTGACCCCGTCACCTTGTATGACCTTGAAGTCGAAAATTACAAAATTCTCTCAAAAATAACTAAATAACAAGATTCCAAAAATTAACAAATAAAATAATAAAAAAATTATTATTAAAAAAATTATTAAATTATTTACATTTCTGGAGGTTCCCTTATCACCACATCCAGCAGACGACTACCCTAGACAATGTTTCTCATTGGTTGATTACTTGAGCTCACTTCACCCCCCTAAAATGTTTTTATTGGTTGATTACTCATGCTAGTTCGACCCGCCACCAATGTTTCTCACTGGTTAATTAGTTGACAGGCCTCCACCTCCCTCACCCATGCTTATTCTTTGTATGTAGTTTTTTTTTTTCGTTTGTCAGTTGTAATTTTCAACACCTAGGTGATACTAGAGTATTTATTATCGATTTCGTAGCCAAAGGAGCTATCGATTTAGCCACCATGTTGGTTGTTCACCTTGATCTTACCCCAAAGACATTGAACTCGAAAAATCGAGGAAAATCGCAGTCCATACGATTGTAAATTACAAGCTGGTCACAGCGAGGGACCATAGCGACTAACAATACTAACGATGACTGACTGCACACAAGATCGACTCCACCAAAGATAAACTCCACGTAAAACTAACTCCACCAAGACTAACTCCACCCAAGACTAAATCCACTCAAGACTGACTCCACTCAAGAATAATTCCATTGAAATCAAGATCCACACAAGAAAATATCCACCCAAGACTAACTCCACCAAAGACAAACTTCACATAAGACCTGCTCACCCAAGACTAACTCCACCCAAATCTGATTCTTGACGATACTGACATAGCCAAATACTAGCTCCTGACGAGAACAGTTCCTACAAAACAGTATAGACCAACCGACCAGACCAATCTGCCTTACCACCCACCTATACAAACAAACGATGATGGACAATCTAAAAAAAAAATGTCTCGTAATAAGAGTCTTGTAGCTAACCTAATTGCAGAAAATCTTCGAAGATTCTTCTCAAAACATTTCTACCAGAGCTGACCATACTAAAGGGTTATACTAACTTACCAAGCCAACTTACCAGACCAACTGACCAAGCCACCTAACTAGTTGCGAATCATTCCTCAAGCCTATCCCCTCATTTCATCCGTTCGCCTTATAGTACTCAGTCAATTTTAAACCATCCATGTAAGAGTATAATAATTCAAATCGAACTACATCCCCACTACTGCATTCACTCACATAAATCTCATCTAATACACTCTCTCATTTGATTGTTTACATCACTGAATTTATAAGTCTTTCAGAGAAGCAGAAGGGAATTTAAATAAATAAAAACAGGCATTTCTATAAGTACATTTTATTTATTATACATACTATATTTCGAATTATTTTTAATATTAGATCTTGGAATTTATCAGATTTTTCTTATCATGGATATTAGCCCCCAGTCTCATCCCATATAACCCCGATTCTTCAGTTCATCGATGATTTAAAATATTATAACAATGCATGAGAGAACCCCGCGTTTTTGCAGGTCAATCATATAATTGAGTCTATCAACAAGTTCATACGTGTTTTCGGGAAATATGTAACTGGCGTTACTGATGCCTTCTGCCTTCTTTAAACAACTTGTAGAAGGAAACTCGTTGGTGAAATGCGTGGGGACATCGAGAGAATCGTCATTCTCCTTTTCAGAGACTACGTCAAATCTGTCTTCATAGTCATTATCATCAACCCTCTCTTCATGATCGTCTTCACCTCCTGTTTTATCCTCAATATGAAGTTTACTTATCTTTATAGCACAGACATCATCAGCATTTAGAGCCGAAGACGGTTTATTTTGAAGTTCGTCGATTTCACACGAACGTCTTGAAAGTGTACAGTCTACAAATAGATTCTACCAAACCTCGTAGGTCTCTTAATCCGTAATTAGCAATAACTGTCCCATCATAATCGTCTGTTGAATAAGTATATATCGTTGCAGCAGGGGGGAATTGACAACATCACATGCTGGCTCTCAACAGACATAACTCTACAGTTCTTCATGTGGTTCTCAAATATATCACCTTGTATAAACAGCATGTGCCAATTTTCGTAATGCTTCATCGCGCGAAAAGGACTCTTCATACAGGCGGTTCTCTGATGTCGCCGAGTATGGCAGATTTTGCTGAAGATATTTCCATAGCAGCAACACTGTTATGCATGTAATTTTCCAACAGTGGGAGAAGGTACATACATAGAGGTAAGCTGTACAGTAGACTTCGTACAATCATTGGCTTGCATCATCTTCGTGAAAAAAAAAACAGAAAACCTTTTCACATTCACAAAATGTGTATCTACTAAGCCTAGCTATTGATTTATGTATATAACTATACTTACTAACTTCAGTGTCGTCTAAGTGCAGTGCTGATGGTGGTGCATGTGGTCTTGATTGTGGTGCTGATTATGGTGTTGTTTGTTGTGTTAATTGTGGTGCATTTGGTGCTGATTGTGAAGGGTTGGTCTGGCAGGAGTCAGTTGTCTTTTTTAAGTGTGACCATGGTTTCAATATGAGCGAAAAACATGTATGGTAGAAATGTTGAAGATGTAACTTCATAGTATTGCGATCAAGGATAGATGAAATGTCTCATTGAATAAAGGCATAAAATGCTGAAATCTCACTGATGAAATGTGTTAGTTAATAATTACAGTTATTTACATAAGGCTAGTAGATACATATGCTACCAATGTGGAAAGGACTTCGGTTTTTTTTCATAAAGATAATTGTACGAGGTCTACTGTAGAGCTTGCATCTATGGATATACCTTCTCCTACTGCTGGAAATTACATATTAAACAGTGTTGCTGTTGTGGAAAGATCTTCAGCAAAAGCTGCAACGCTCGGTGATGTAAGAGAACCGCAAGTACGAACAGTACTTTTCGCACGATAAAGCATTACGACAATGGGCACACGTAGTTTGTGCAAGGTGATATATTGAGGAACCACATCAAGAACTGCAAGGATTTGTCTTTTGAGAGCCAGAAAGTGATGTCAATTCCACCTGCTGCAACTATATGTACTGATTCAACAGACGATTATGATGGAACAGTTAATGATAATGATGGAATCAGTGACCTGCGATGTTTGGTAGAGCCACTATGTGTGGAGTGTACACTTCGAAAACGTTCGCGTGAAATGGATGAACTTCAGAATAAACAGTTGTCGGCTCTAAATTCTGATGATTATTGTGTGACTGTTACAAAGAAAAGTAAACTTCATAATGACGATGAAAAAGGAAGGCGAATACGACCTTGAAGACAGCATTGATGATAATGACTACGAAGACAGTGTTGATGAAATATCTCATGAGAAGGATNCGAATACGACCTTGAAGACAGCATTGATGATAATGACTACGAAGACAGTGTTGATGAAATATCTCATGAGAAGGATGATGATTCTCTCGATGTTCCCACATATTTCACCTACGAACATCCATCGGCAAGTGGTGTAAAGAATGCAAAAGGTGCCATTAACACCTGTTACGTATTTCTCGATGATTCTAATGAAATTGTTGATAGACTCAGGTATTTGATTGACCTGCAAAAATGCGGGGATATCTCGCGCATTGTTCAGATACTCTCAATCATCGATGAAATGAAGAATCGGGGTTATGTCAGATGAGACTGTTTGCTATTATCCATGATCTGCAATCATCTAAGTAATGTAATGATGGAATATTCACAATAATTAGAAATATAGAATGTATGTAGTAAGAAACATATAAAATTTATGTACATAATAATGTGTATTTAATTTCTTATACAGTCCATTTGTCTTATTTGAAAGACCTATTAGTTCAGTGATATAAACAATCAATTGATAGTCTGTTTTAAATGAAATTTATGTGAGTGCGTGCAGTAGCAAAGATATAGTTCACTCGCGATAGTCTGACACTTAATAATCCGACACGCTCGGTAGTCTGACGCGCCTGTTAGTTGAGTCACCCGAGCTTCATTTTGAGTGCTTTGTTTACCATACCGTTTGCCACTCCTGTCGTGACAGGAAACACCCTCCTGTCCCTCCGCATGCCTACTCAGTTGCTTGTTTAGACGTCCGAATTCAGTTTGGTCGCAGATGTGTTAGTGCATTGTTACAGTATGTATTTTTGTTTAAAGAGTGATATTATAGCGTTTTGAGTTGTTCAGTTATACTGTATAGTGTAGTGTTGTAATGGCGAGCATAAGTTCAAAACGTAAGCATAAAACATTAAATCTATCTGATAAATGGAAATTATTAAGAGATATGACCGTGGTGAAACTCCAACGTAAATATGCACTTCGTATGACATAGGGCGAGCTACAATTTATAATATCTTGAAAAATAGAAAAAAATATGAAAACTATATGAAGTCTGTTGATGAAAAGCCCATTAAAAGAAAACCCCTTAAAATGTGTGAGTTTCCTCAAGTTTCGGACGCTCTTTATACCGGGTTCAAACAACAAAGAAGCAGACATGCACCCATTTCAGGAGACATTTAAAAAAAAGCACAATTGTTTTATAATGAAATTACAGAACAAATCGACTTCCGTGCAAGTGATGGTTGGTTTGAAAATTTCAAAAGTGCCATGGTATTCGATTCCTACAGATGAGCGGAGAGAAATTGTCTGCTGACGAGTCTGAGATTTCTGAATTCATCCAGAAACTGAATGTAAAAATCACTGAACTAGGCCTAACACTTGAACAAGTTTATAACGCCGACGAGACGGGCTTAAATTAGCGGTAACTTCCATGTAAGACGTTTGTCACTCAAGAGGAAAAACATTTTTTTGGAAGAAATGTTCAAAAAGAACGGATCACTCTGATGGTATGTGCTAATGCTTCAGGAAGTCATATGTTAAAACTATTGGTTTTGGGGAAAACAAAATCTCCCCGTGCATTTAAAAACATTAAGGTGGAATCTCTGCCAGTTACGTATATGAGTCAAAGTCGAGCGTGGGTCACTAAAAACGTTTTTTATGATTGGCACACCAACAGTTTTGTCCCACAAGTAAAACAACACTTTAACGTGAAAAAGTTGCCAGTGAGGGCCATTATCTTATTGCACAATGCACCAGGATATCCTGACAAGGAAGAATTGAGAGTAAAGACAGCTGATGGCTATATAGAGACTTTGTACTTGCCAAAAAATACAACCGCTCTCATTCAGCCGATGGACCAAAATGTTATCAAGACTCTCAAAGCACATTACAAGAAGCCCCTACTTACGGATATCGTAAGTCAACCTAACGCAGACATCACATCCTTCTTGAGACAATTCAACATCAAGGATGCCATTGTCAATGCAGCATTTGCTTGGTGTCAAGTAATATCTCTTACGTTAATAAAATCTTGGAAAAATATTTGGCCAGAAAATCTACTTCTTCCAAAGAAAGATGACAACAAATCTCAAGACAACAATAACGACACTGAACCAATTTAGGAGGCTGTACTTGCAATTTGCAAAGAAATTGAAATTCCACAAGATACAGCGGAAGACTTAAAAACATGTGTTTTGGATGATAACCTTGACGCTGATCTCACAGACGAAGAAATTATCAAGGAAATCACAGAAACTGTTGACAACACGATCCAGGAGGCCTCGGAAACAAGATTCACTGTCAACTGCGGTGAAGCTTCATCAGCTGCAAATATTAATGTTAAAAGACATTCAAGAACAAGCATTGACTGACAGTTTGCGTACGAAGAAACATAATATCCCAGATTTCTTCACAGTGTAAATAAATTATTGTATGTATGCCTTTCATTTAAAAATTTTGTGTTGTTTTGTTTTTGTACTGTAAAATATGTAATTCATGTTTTTCATACACGTACGTAAATGTTTTCTCAACTTCTTTGTTCTCCTCTCGGTCCCATACCTGTCGGCTTATCAAGGGTCAACGTAGTAAGATTTGAAATATTTTTCCTTACTCAGGTCGTTTAAAATCGAATGAGTTATATATGTCAAACGAATGAATTAAGGCGATTATTTTTTAGGAATGTTTTGCACAACTAGTTGGTGGGCGTTGTCAGTTGGTCTTGTAAGGTGGCTTGGTAAGTTAGTATGTCCCATTGGTATAGTCAGCTCTGGTAGAAATGTTTGAGAAGATTCTGCAAATATTTTCTGCTAATATGTTAGCTACGAGACACTCAATAGGAGACATTTTTTTTCGAGATTGTCTAACATCGTTTGTTTGTATAGGTGGGTGGTATGGAAGGTTGGTCTTGTCGGTTGGTCTATGCGGTTTTATAGGAACTGGTCTTATCAGGAGCTAGTCTTGGGCTGTCAGTCTCGTCACGAACCAGACTTGTGTGAAGTTAATCTTGGGTGGTGTCGGCATGATGCCTTTTCATGATCAGCTATTAAATGACAATTGTATGTACTGAGATTTATCTCGATTTTTCGAGTTCAATGCCATTGGGTTAAGGTCGAAGTCAACAACTAACGTGGTGTTTAAATCGATATCTCCTCTGGCGACGAAATCGATAATTATTACTCTAACATCACCTAGGTGATAAAAATTTAAAAAAAATTACAAACAAAAAACACGATGGCTGCATACGACGGAAATGAGCAAAGATCATGAAGGCGGAGGCCTTTTGACTAATTAACCAATGAGTAACATTGGCGTGGGCCAGTCGCCTGCTGAACATGGTTTTGAGGGATCCTCTGGAAATATGTTTTAATATGTTTTTATTAATAACATATTAATAATTATGTTAAAATTTTTGAAAATTTGTAATTGTTTTGGAGAATTTTGAATTTTTGTGAGTTCAAGGTCATACAATATCACAGGGTCAAGGTCAAAGGTCAAATTCAAGGTTACTTGAATTCAATATGGGGGTTACATGACATCATGCCAGGGGGTTGTTCGGTTCTAGCCGTCCACCGCCTAAATGTCAAAACATTGGAAAATTTAATTTTTTATAAATTTTAAATACATTTTTTAATACATGTTTGATATTTCTTTCAATTATTTGAGAAGTGATAATAGTTTTTTTTAGAAATTTTGACACAATTTTGCGAATTTTTTGTGTTCAATATTACCCTTGGTCAAGGTTTTGGGTGAAATTCAAGGTCACTTGTATCCAAGGAGGCAATCGGATTTCGTCAGTGTAGTTTTAATCTGGGTTTTAATTTTTTTAATCGTTCGAATATTTTGGTTTTTAGGTCATTGAAGGTTGTGGGCATCGGGTCAAGGGTGAGGGTCAGTTTTGCCTGTATACAAGATGGCGTTCGTAGTCAGCAGTATTATATACTCGTCAAATTTTATGAATTTACTCGATTTGTTTTTGGACTTCTAGGTCATTCAAGGTCAAGGTCAAAGGATAAGGTCGAAGGTAAAAAAACGATCAACCGAAATCCTTCCAATGGATTGTTTGTGCAAATAAGGCGATCGTTTTTAAAAATAAGGGGACATGCGCAGTTTGAGGTATTAACGAGAAATGTAAGGGAAAAAAGGGACATTTTCAGTTAAAAACGGTTAAATTCGAGAGAAAAAGGGAAAATTTTAGAGAAAAAAGGGTAAAAAGGAAAACTCAAGATGGCGGTGGTCGGCTTCTAGATGAATGAGATATAATTCTACAACTCTGAAAAGACATTTACTGACGGAAAAATTTAACACACCAAAGGAATCTTACAAATTGAACGTAGTTTGTTAGACATGCTCAAATACGGTAACAGAGAAGGCTGGACAGCTCTGTACCAAAGACAGAGGCGAGCGTGCTACAAGCGACAGTGGTGGCATCTAGCGGCGCGGTGTGAGGAACGCCCAACACTGCTATGGCGGAAACATGTGTACCTGTTACAAAATGTTTTTTAAAAGTCGTGTACTTTATTAAAATGAAATTGTGTGTCCATGAACTGTTGAATATGTACAGGACGTGCAGGACTTATTATAAATTGTACGTTATTTATAAACGTGAGCTAAAAACCGACAAACAGTTTATTTCTGTCAAAAATGTGGCAACCCATACGTTTTCTTTAGTGAACAGTCAAAAAGCCACCTGGCTCTTTGCTGTATTCATATATAAATGTAAAAATGTAATACATTTACAGTTAGTACTACAAAACGTCTAATCGTAAAAGTGGATTCCTAAAAGCAAAACTGAATACCAGAAACCACAGCAGTCTAGTATAAAATCAACATTGATCAAATGCAATGGATTTTTAACCAAATACAACAATATGTACGTACGGTAATAAATAAGACTACAGCTCACATGAAAAGATGATAGATACTCAACAATAAAATTACATGTAGTATACAAAATGCAAAGTTACTGCCTTAAAGTAAAAATTTTCAGAAGTTTACATGAAACTCTACTTACAGCAAGACTTACATCACATATTTTATGCATGAAATAAGGTAATTTTTAAAAGCAGCTTGCCACTGAGCTCAGAATATAAAAATTAGTTGTAGGCAATATTTACGTTAGACGTGTCTCATTTTTCGGGAGTGAAGATATTCTACACAGTATACACTGAAAACCCAAAAAAACTGTTATAGGCGTGCGTATGCGAATAACAGAGGTATGGAAACAATCAGAGTANACGCCGCATGAGTCATGTTTTTTCGTGCGTGCAGCCGGCTCTATCGAATTATAAGACGTTGTCACGTCAAAAAGGGTAAAAAGGAAAACTCAAGATGGTGGTGGTCGGCTTCTAGATGAATGAGATATAATTCTACAACTCTGAAAAGACATTTACTGACGGAAAAATTTAACACACCAAAGGGATCTTACAAATTGAACGTAATTTGTTAGACATGCTCAAATACGGTAACAGAGAACGCTGGACAGCTCTGTACCAAAGACAGAGGCGAGCGTGCTACAAGCGACAGTGGTGGCATCTAGCGGCGCGGTGTGAGGAACGCCCAACACTGCTATGGCGGAAACATGTGTACCTGTTACAAAATGTGTTTTAAAAGTCGTGTACTTTATTAAAATGAAATTGTGTGTCCATGAACTGTTGAATATGTACAGGACGTGCAGGACTTATTATAAATTGTACGTTATTTATAAACGTGAGCTAAAAACCGACAAACAGTTTATTTCTGTCAAAAATGTGGCAACCCATACGTTTTCTTTAGTGAACAGTCAAAAAGCCACCTGGCTCTTTGCTGTATTCATATATAAATGTAAAAATGTAATACATTTACAGTTAGTACTACAAAACGTCTAATCGTAAAAGTGGATTCCTAAAAGCAAAACTGAATACCAGAAACCACAGCAGTCTAGTATAAAATCAACATTGATCAAATGCAATGGATTTTTAACCAAATACAACAATATGTACGTACGGTAATAAATAAGACTACAGCTCACATGAAAAGATGATAGATACTCAACAATAAAATTACATGTAGTATACAAAATGCAAAGTCACTGCCTTAAAGTAAAAATTTTCAGAAGTTTACCTGAAACTCTACTTACAGCAAGACTTACATCACATATTTTATGCATGAAATAAGGTAATTTTTAAAAGCAGCTTGCCACTGAGCTCAGAATATAAAAATTAGTTGTAGGCAATATTTACGTTAGACGTGTCTCATTTTTCGTGAGTGAAGATATTCTACACAATATACACTGAAAACCCAAAAAAACTGTTATAGGCGTGCGTATGCGAATAACAGAGGTATGGAAACAATCAGAGTAACGCGATGTGGTCGGCAGCTAGATCGGTTACTGCGGCTACAATGGCAGGTTATCGAGATTTAAGTGAGTTTGAACGTGGTGTTATAGTCAGCGCATGAGAGATGGGACATAGCATCTCCGAGGTAGCGTTACAATTTGGATTTTCGCGTACGACCATTTCACGTGTGTACCGTGAATATCGGGAATCCGATAAAACAGCAAATCTTCGAAATCGCTGAGGCCGGNGACGACCATTTCACGTGTGTACCGTGAATATCGGGAATCCGATAAAACAGCAAATCTTCGAAATCGCTGAGGCCGGAAAAAAATCGTGAACGAACGGGACAAACGACGACAGACGAGAATCATTAAACGTGACAAGGAACAACCCTTTCTCAAATTGGTGCAGATTTAAATGCCTCCTGCATACCTTCAGACATTAGTCGAGTCCATGCCACGTCGTTTTGTGGCACTTCTGTGTGTTCGCGGGGGCCCTACACGATATTAGGCAGGTTTACCAGTTTTTTTGGCTCTTCAGGTTATATATATATATATATATATATATCATATAAACAATGGTAAGTCGCTGGCAATTACTAATACTTTACAGAAGATTTCATAAAACGCAGTAATAAAGCAGATCTAGATAGCTTGTTTTATACCTGAATATAGTTATTATCGAAACAGATTAACAATGACATATAAATTCACCTGATAATAAAAATTGTTAGAGGCATGTTGTACACTAAACACGGTCATAAATCATTGTAAATAAACAATATAAACCTAAATATAACCACAAAAAACGAACAGAGATAATTAATTTTCTCCATACACATGGTCAAAGAAAAGGAACTTAGATTAACAAAACATAGTTCATGGCTGACTACATAACTGCGTTTCGTCAATAAATGTCAATATTAATTGTTCATGTGTCTAATATNAAACATAGTTCATGGCTGACTACATAACTGCGTTTCGTCAATAAATGTCAATATTAATTGTTCATGTGTCTAATATTTTGCTATACATTATATTTTAGGATTCCATGCTCGTTACACACTCGTGTTTTTTATGTTTTACGAAAAAGTTTATCATTACCCTGAATTACTCGTAAAACAATATTTTGAAGAATTGATTGCAGAATTTCAAATTGTAGGGTTTATAAACTAAGTGCGGCAAGATTCATCGAAAATTTGCACATAATATTATTAAATATTCCGCACATTCATGACGTCAAAAGCTAAACACAATAATTTTAAAAACAAGCTTTGCACTCATAGGTTTTCACTGATACATGAATATTCCATTTTAAAAAATGGCATTCTTCTTACCAAGTGAATTTAACTTCCTTGGTTTCAGAATGTTTCCATAGTGAATAATTTATATATTTCCTAAGAAAATATTTCCTGTGGGTTTGCCATTAAAATAAGTTTTCTATATTGTATTTTAGCCAAATGTGTGACATCGGTGAAATTATATTTAAGTTGTTTTAAATATATTAATTACTGGGCGAAGGCAAGAAGTGCATGATAACAAAAATCATGAAAATATATGCCTTAATCATCTGGACGCAAATATGGTGCAATTTTTATACTAACAATTGCGTTTGTTGAACATTAATATAGTAGTACTTTTGCCATTTATTCGCGTATGTAAATACCATTTGGCTGAATAAACTGAGGTANGTTGAACATTAATATAGTAGTACTTTTGCCATTTATTCGCGTATGTAAATACCATTTGGCTGAATAAACTGAGGTACCTGTAGTAGTCATAGTTATCTAAGCACATTATGTAGTTCATATTCATGTACACAACACAACATTTCTAAAACAGATTGCCCAAATTATCTCACTGACATTTATGTAACCAATATAAGCTGCTATAAATGCCTAAAGGTTGATACGTTTCTAGTAAAATTATAGATCATATAAATAAACAGTAATTGAATACAACACTTGCTTATTTTCTTGCTAGTTTGTAAATCTGAAATATGACTTTTCGAATTTTCAATCCTTTATTAAAAGCAGTTATATACCGCACATATTCCGCGTGCAATGCTTGAGTTTAAAACACTCTCAGGACTCTTTTCTTTTTTACGTTTTCGTTAAAAGGCGGCCAGTGTCATTGTTTATATGGTTGCGCGTGCTCTACGAAGGTATATGTGACACCGTACCACAAAACCGCATCACCATAGCATGTCTAGCCTGAAATAGCAAGCTGTCCTCTATTCTGTTTTATCGTACTTCACGTGCTTACCAGCCTAAGGTGTGTAAATTATTACCGTTGCAATGAAGTTTAATGTGCAGAATTACTACCAGATTGGATTCTTTGTCCCACCGTTATTGTATCGATAATGTTATAAGGCTTGTGAAAAGCATTATATAATCACTTAACAGACTGAGATAACGATGTTGGAACAAATTTGTTAGTGAGAGCACCAATTCTTCGAGAAGGTTCTGGCTGACCAACACAGACCACACCAATGGATGATGGTCGTATCGTGAGCCAAATATAATGCAATCTCATGCCTTAGAGAGTTACTGGAAACTACAACACACTCATGCCATCCCGTACTATATCTAGTCGACTGGCATCAACCGGCTACAGGTTTACTATAACATGACTATGTGCCGTTTACACGAGAACAGAGGCTGCGGCGTTTGAGAATAACACCTGGGACTTTATTATTGGAAACGCATAAATAAGCAAACATTAAGCCAGTAATAAAATGCGTNTTTTGAGAATAACACCTGGGACTTTATTATTGGAAACGCATAAATAAGCAAACATTAAGCCAGTAATAAAATGCGTTATGTTTCTACAACCACCACATAGTTATCCAATATATATTTAAAGGAAATAATATTCTCGAGAACTCCATGTGATCGGCCAATATTTGCAAAGCGTGATAATAGTAAAAACATTTTGCCTCATGTCTTCTCGAAAGGAAGACATGAGGCAAACTGAAACATGGTGTCCGTGGGGCTCGCATCCCACACCGGTAAATTTAATTCGAACCTTGGGATATCCGAGTCAGAGATTTTTGCATATGGGAAAGTGGTGGACGAAACTGACATAAGGTGGTCCTTTTTTCCGTTGACTCATATGTAGTCCACCACTTCATTCAAACATATATCCAGCCCCACTTCTTCTTGCCTCAGTCAAATGCATACCATCATGCCTCCTATCCAATTCATCTGGCCTCAACCCCATTTCGTCATTCCTCCTGTCCTCAGATAACTACAATCCGTCATTCTTCCTATCCATTTCATCTGGCCTCAGCCAACTGCATTCTGCCATTTCTCAATGCCCCCCCCCCTCCTAATCGGGCCGCAGCCAAATGCATTCAGTCATTCATGCACATTCACCCCGTCTGGCATCAACCAACTGCATTTTATCATATCACCATCTCCACCTCATCCGGCTACAGCAAAATTTATTCAGCAATTTCTCCATCCCCACCCCATTTGCCTCCAGGCTTCTTTCTTGAGTAATACCACAAATGTTTTGTCAACNTTCAGCAATTTCTCCATCCCCACCCCATTTGCCTCCAGGCTTCTTTCTTGAGTAATACCACAAATGTTTTGTCAACCAAATGGATTGTTCACAACATATTTCATGAATTGATTCCAGAGAAAGAGTTCGTATAATAGATTAACGGTTCACGAAAATGTAATCGAAGTGCTTCGCAAACGGGTGACATTCTGCTGTGCTTCGAGTGTGACGGCAGTTTGAGCATGATACATTGGTTCAACATCGTCGGTCGTGTGTATGCTCGTGAACTTGCAGTGTCGAACGTGAGTGACCAGGCCGTGGATTGAACCCGGTTCGCCTTGGTGTACTTCTTGGGAATTTCTGTGAGATAGCCTGGCATNTTCAGCAATTTCTCCATCCCCACCCCATTTGCCTCCAGGCTTCTTTCTTGAGTAATACCACAAATGTTTTGTCAACTAAATGGATTGTTCACAACATATTTCATTAATTGATTCCAGAGAAAGAGTTCGTATAATAGATTAACGGTTCACGAAAATGTAATCGAAGTGCTTCGCAAACGGGTGACATTCTGCTGTGCTTCGAGTGTGACGGCAGTTTGAGCATGATACATTGGTTCAACATCGTCGGTAGTGTGTATGCTCGTGAACTTGCAGTGTCGAACGTGAGTTCTACAGCGTCCGGTATTCTGGCTCGAGACTTCGCCGGGTAATGGCTTGTCAAACAGCAACTGTCAAATAATAAGCCAAGGTCATCTGAATATTTGTGGGATTATTAACTTTTTCTGATGTATTAAATATTTTTATAAAATGCTTCCAAATATCTGTGTCCAGAGCCGCATTCCTACCTTTGATGAGCGAAGGCAGAGTTATTGCTAGAACAACATAGGCTTTGCCGGAATGTACGCGATAACTGCGAAAAGAGACTAACTTGTGGGAGGGGGTTGGGAGATACGTGCTTTTGTCGGTGTACACATGCACTCATGCACTCTATAGAGAAAGTGTAAATAAATTAGGTATGTGTCTTTTGTGTGATGATCTAATCATATGGCGACATTATTCTGTACATAGCCATAATATTTTCATATTGGGTCTTCAGGAAATATGTATCCACTGTTCTTGCCGTTTTCTAACTTCTTTACACCACTTTGTCATTAAGTCCAAAAAAAAAAATCAATAAAATTTGTAAAAGTTCCATGAAAAAACTTTTAAATTGGTCATTAAATGTCAAGCATTTAATATTTTGTAAATATTATAACAAATTCATAAAAAATGTTTTTAAAGTTTCTTAAAGTAAATATGTAAATAAAAAAATTACCCTAGCCAATAATCAAATTATCCAGTAAGGACTTGCACATATATTATTTCAAATTTTTTTTTCTGTTGTAAAGACGACGGAGAACACACACCCAGCTCCAGCCAGTATAGCAACCAGAAGGCGGCAGAAAACCCAGTTTCAGGTTCCCTCATGTATTAGATAGGAGAGTGCGCGGACTTGGTGGGAGCACCGGTCCATTCCCATTAGAAAACTCCTATTTATAAAAAAGTACTTTATATTTTGAGGATTAAAACCCCTTTATTACACTCCACCCCCCCCCCACCCTTTTTCGGGGGTTAAGGAAAAACATACAGACAGAATTAAACCCTTTTGATAAGCCTGTCGTTACAAGTAAAGTAGACTGGAAATTATACTTTGTGAGCACATGAGCACAAAATAAATGATGAAAGTGCATTTTACTAAATCGTTCGAAAAAGTACTTTAACGAAATGGTTAGACTCCTTCATTGTGTAAGCATTATATTTTGTATTGTTTTATTTTTATGTTGCTGCAATCATAGAGTCAATCACATTTTTGTAAAGAGGCTATGATTTTTAACAAAGTGTTAAAAATACGTTAACATCGTGTTTTTTGTACATTACTGAAGGTAATTCATTTGGTTTTCAGACAAAAAAGACGCAACATTTCATACAAGAAAATATTTTGTATTTGTAAAACTCTGGGTGTGCAAAAATAGCAGTACACAATTATAGGTGTGTTAGTAGGAATGTATTTCCATCATCTTGACCTGTTAATCGCGTGTTGGTTTATGTGATCGGTTGGTTTGCTATGATATTATGATATGGTTTGTCTTGATGTGAGTCTTTCTTGTTGGTGTTGATGGTCTGGACGGTCAGATATCCACAGACCAGTCCTCTTGACACTTATGACGTTTTTCGCATCGTTTATTGGAGGTTTTGGATTAGTATAAAGAACGATGCCTTATATGAATGTCAGTTCGTTGGCAGATGCGGAGAAGTACAGATAGTCTCATCCAAAGACTGCAGCTATAATGCTTTATAGAGACAATGTGCGAGGGTCAGGTGACAGCACCATCCTCTGGAGTTGGTGCAGTTACATCGACATGCACTGCTATACCACTGACCGAGCCATCAGCATTGTTGTACATGCCATCGCCTTCTTCAACCACAACATCGACTTCTTGGCCGATGCCATCAGCTTACTGAGTTATGATATCACCTTGTTGGATTATGTCATACGCTACTTCGACCGAGGTAGCTGTAAGTCTAGCAGAATATTCGAGATCTTCGTCAAAACAGTGTCATTGGCAGTGTTTGAAATAGAGTCTGTAGAAAAGGCTCCCTTTCCTTCGGCACCTGTGCAATCGAGCTCCTCTGTCAAACAATCACAACGTTGTCAGTGTTGATTTTGTGAAAAGACCCTCGCTTTCAGCTTTAGTTCACGACGACCTGAACGTACTAATTGTAAAAGGAGACCATATTGTGTATGATTTCAGTGAAACATGTGCGGTTCCCTACTATCCAGCAGTGATAACATGCATCCACCGCGTGCGTATTCTCATTTTTAATCCATTACTTTTGTGGTCGAAGACAATAGAGTTTCTCTATGATAGAGAAATTTAAACCACCACTAGCACGATTTCTACATTATCTGACAGCATGCAATACGCTTCTGCAATTAAATTTAAGGTAATTAAACACAACGATTATGACTTCATCCCGATTATTTTTATGTGATTATTTACATAATAGTAAAGCACACAATGATTGTACCAATGTTTTTATGATTTAAAAATATTAATACACATATGCGGAATACATAAGAAACCAACATCTTAGGTTGGGTTGAGATATTTGGGTGGCTCTGAACAACGAGGTATTGAGAGCCGATGAGGGTGAAATGAGGTGAGAATGGAGCAGCGGCGGAATGCAATGGCGGGGAAACGAAATATACCCGTGAATGCACGCCGACCAGTGGCATCGTCAGGTACGATACCCACTTGCAAAAATCCGGAGTGACCAGGCCGTGGATTGAACCCGGTTCGCCTTGGTGTACTTCTTGGGAATTTCTGTGAGATAGCCTGGCATTNGAGTGACCAGGCCGTGGATTGAACCCGGTTCGCCTTGGTGTACTTCTTGGGAATTTCTGTGAGATAGCCTGGCATTGTTGTCATGTCTTTTTAACTTCTGTTCAGTAATGCATTTACTTGTCATAAACGTAAAGATCTAAACATTTATTTCCTCTTTGATTTGATATTTTTGAATGATCACCATGCTCAAGATAGGTCATCGTTCAGTAAAATACGATTCCGCCAGATCTAGAGTACTGCTATTTCTACCACAAGATTCGAAAGAAAGCAGCTATTTTATGTTTAATTGCCGGTTTGTGTTTCTATGTGTGAGTCTGAGTGGGTCTACTAAAGCCTTGCGAATTCATGCACTGATATTTACCAATCTGGTAAACTATAGAATTAATTTATCTCACCGGACTTACGCATCCATGTTGTTTCCTCTTTTGAAAATGACAGAATGTTAAGTTTTGTGGTGTTAAGTCACTATTCAGGAATTGTTCAACCGTTTTACATAAAAATGGGTAAGTTGACATTCCAACATATTAGCATAAAATTCATATACGCTTATTCCCATTGGTTCTTTTTGTTCTTAAATAAACCTACTATAAACAAGCATTTGTATCGTAGTATCTCGGGAATTGCTAAACAATTTCTCTTGAAATTCAACAAAGTGGCAACTGCAGTCTAATTAAATCTGAATATACAGAATGAGCATAAAATAATACCCCAACTTTGTAGCTCTATAATATTAAAATCAAACAACCTACAACCTTGATTGACAAATCAAATGAACCGTGGAACCATGAAGTTTGTTAACCATACATTCATAAATGTTCAATGTGACCACCATGAGCTGTCCGAACGACATCTACGCGATAATAAACTCGTACCACACTCTTGTCAGCATGTCCGGTGTTACTATATTTATAACATTAGAAGTCATATAATAAAATCTGCCGTGCAGCTTTAGTGAGTCGTTACTAAGAGGTCAGTCAACGAAGCTCGCTGATATGACACTATTCAATAACAAGAATTACTTTGAAACTGCTGGATACTTAGTAGAATTAGTCCTAAAATGCTTATTAATATAGGCCGATCGTATATTTTCCGCCTAGCAACAGTTTATGGCAAAATATTTGTACAATTTTGCAAGCGGGTCATAAAGTAACTAAGACATTACTGATAAAACTAATGAGTCTACTTTCCTCAAAATGGGTGCAATTAATTTTCCAATAGTTTCTNTAAATAACAAGAATTACTTTGAAACTGCTGGATACTTAGTAGAATTAGTCCTAAAATGCTTATTAATATAGGCCGATCGTATATTTTCCGCCTAGCAACAGTTTATGGCAAAATATTTGTACAATTTTGCAAGCGGGTCATAAACTAACTAAGACATTACTGATAAAACTAATGAGTCTACTTTCCTCAAAATGGGTGCAATTAATTTTCCAATAGTTTCTTAAAAACTGAGTTAGCAGATAGAACTCATCATCTCGTTGAAAGAAATATCGTTAGTGATTAAACCAGAAACCTAAATGCAACAGTAGTAAGTTAATGATTAATACACGCAGCCTTACCCGGGACTCGAACACAGACAACCTCGTACAATTAGATAGTATGCAATCAAATGCAATGAGATAGAATTCGAAGCATCAACTTTGGATTTTATCAATTTAATGCTTCGAATTACAGCGTATACTACAGCTAAAATATTTACAAATATGTCATTTTTAAATAAGTGACTCGGCCACTTAAAACATGTATTTTACATGGCCCACCATAGGGCTACTTGTGTGAAGACTTTGGTGGACATACGTATATAATTTCCTAAGACATGGCCAAAACATCCATATGTTTCGTGTGACGATCTTCATAAACGGAGGACATAAAAGTTACGTATTAGCAGTTTGATGACTGTATACTACCAGTATATACAGTTACGTTAAAATTGTTTTCACAGTTAATTAACTATAGCAAACTATGCTAAAAGTATTTTATAGCTGCCATTGAGAGAAAAAAAAGTGTCTGCCACACTTAAATCATAGATAGACTCATATGACCTACCACATAACAACTTTTTCGGCAAATTTGATAAGAATAGGTTAACCGTTTACCGAGATGTAAGAAAAAATTTTTTTTTGTGGTGCTATCTGACAGATGACAGAGAAATGAGTCTCTGTATAGAGAAATTTTATGGTTGTTATAGGTTATATCAAAATACGAAGTTTAGTTGGAATTTGTTTCGATAATACAATAATCACAGCGGAAAGATGTTCCATGTATACGCATTTTATTGTTGTAATATATACTGCCAGCATATAGAATAAAATTGGAATTGATTACATCGTTTCGACTATAAAGAATTCTGAACTAAAACGTCTCTAAAGCCGCCATTTGAAAATGAGTGTTCGACCTTCTTATCTGAAAACAATTTACACCATCAGTCGCAGTACTAACTGTTTACCAAATTTCGTTGCAATCTGTCAATTGTTTGCCAATATATGACATTAAAATTATATTTATTCGTATAGTGCTATCTAACAAAATGGCGAAAAAAAATTATTTGTTTATATACAGTTTATATTTGATATATCGACTACAAAGCATTCAAAGATAAATTGGAATTGATTACATCTTTTTGATGTTTTAGGTTTAAAAGACATAATGTCTAAATGTACGTTATTTGAAAAATAGGTGACTGACATACATAAAATATATCATTTTAAATAGTTTCCCACAGTACAACTTGTATGTCAAATTAGATAAGTATTGATCCGGTGTTTCCCAAAATATAACATAAAAATTGTATTTATTCACATGGTGCTACTAACAAAATGGCGAGCAAAAGATGTTTCTTGTATATACAGTTCAAGGTTTTAACTTATTATACCAGCATACAATGATAAGTTCAAATTGATAACATGGTTTCGACGATATAGCATTCTTAGTTACGAAAGATTTATAGCTGTTATTATGAAAATAAGTGTTTAAAATTGCATAATATGCAGCAGTACTACTTGTTTGCCAAATTTTATAGGAATCGGTAAATTTTTCCCCGATTTATGAAAATAAAATATGTATTATTTATATGGCACTATCTTACAAAACGGTTGACACAGAATCTTTGTGTAGACACAATTCATAGTTGTAATATCTACTACCAGCATTAAAAGTTGAGTTGGGATTTATATAATGGTTTCAATGCTATTGCATTCTAAGACAAAATAGCTATATTACCGCCATTTTGAAAATGAGTGACAAACCTTAAACATATCACTTAATATCGTGTGCCGTTGAACTACATGTTTTAAAAATTTAGTGGTATACGGTTAATTTTTAACCGATATATGAAATAAAAACTTTATATATTCGTTTAGCGTTATCTTAAAAAATGGGTGAAAAAAGTGGTTGCGTCTGCATAAATGATGCTTGAAATACCAATATTCTTTTATTACACAAAATATTATTGAAATTGGTTAAATGGTATGGTAGATATAACTAATAGTACTAAAATATTTGTATGGCAAACATTTTTAAAATAAGTACGTTATCAACTTCAATGACATACGTTTACCTCGCCTAACCACAGTATTTCTCAGATGCCTTATTGGGTGAGAATTGGTTTAATAGTTTTCGAGATATAATGTTAAATCTTAATTTTTCATTTTTTTATCTTTGAAATCCGCAGACGAACAACAATATCCCTCTCAAAATTAAATGATTACACGGTGTCCGCCAGTATACAAAATGTAGAATCTGTTGAATGATTCCAGAGGTATGACAATTGAACCAAAATATTTAAGTGGCGGCCATTTCGAATGTAATTGCCCGGCGTGGTCGAAAACTATAGAATCACGAATCCTTACTAATTATAATGTGTGTGCCATGTTAAGGGAAATTCAGCTGACGCGTTCAAAAATTGAAAGAGACACTGACACACACACACAGACTAACAGACAGGAAAGTAATCTCATAAGACTTTTTTTCTTTCAAAAAATAATATTGAAACATTTATCTTTTAGGAACATATTCTGAAAATACAACGAATGTAACAAATAAGTTGTAAGTAGCCTCAGTGATACGTAACCTGGAAGCGTGCAGTGTGTCCCAGCAGAGGCTTTCACAGCCAGAAGAGATCGTAATGGAGCGGAAAGAACAGCCAGCACGGGTAGCTCTTTCTACAGCCTGTGGAATGTTTCCCATCGCAATAACAGCCCCTCGTTCGCAGAACTCGTAAACCAGCATTAAGGCTGTCCCGCCCGTTTTATTTCCTATTCATAGGAGCCGACGCGCTTGCATGTCGGAACATTATCGTTTTGTTTGCGTAACCGAGAAGAAAAACTGGAATAAATTCCGGAAGTTCTTTCTTATACACACGTTTTAGAAACTTGGATGATATTCAAGCTAGGACTTCTTCAAAATGTATTTTCTTTTAATTCGAGCATGTAGATGGACGTAATTTGTGATCGCGTTTTATCTTCTAGGTTGTTTAATATAATGTAATATGCGCCCTTAGCAAATATATACATTTATTATTTAACATCTTTCAAAAAAGTTAGATGCGGACGCCATATTATGTCGGAAATACATATTCCAGAGATTACGAATATAAATAATGATCAGTTAAGTGAGTACAGTTACGTGTATGGCACAAACTTTCACGTATCCTTATGTGTATAGTTTTTTGGTCTTCATAGCAGTTATAAATAGTAAGTGCACCTTTTCATTTAAAACACGTGGCGTTTGAATNTGGACGTAATTTGTGATCGCGTTTTATCTTCTAGGTTGTTTAATATAATGTAATATGCGCCCTTAGCAAATATATAAATTTATTATTTAACATCTTTCAAAAAAGTTAGATGCGGACGCCATATTATGTCGGAAATACATATTCCAGAGATTACGAATATAAATAATGATCAGTTAAGTGAGTACAGTTACGTGTATGGCACAAACTTTCACGTATCCTTATGCGTATAGTTTTTTGGTCTTCATAGCAGTTATAAATAGTAAGTGCACCTTTTCATTTAAAACACGTGGCGTTTGAATAAATTAACATTTTATGTAGAACGAGAATTTACAGTGCTGCGTAATTCTATCTGCTAATTAAGATTAGGTATTTAATATTCGCACCATCCACGACTTTCAGATAGCAGTCGCTTAGATAGTAATTCGAAAATTACGGAATCTTCAGATGTTTTCCTTTGATTTTCTCACTCATTGCCTTATATTTTTCACAAGTGTTTGCTATAGCGAATTTGTAGCAGTTTATGTTGAACAATACTCATATTCTGTAGTGCACAATGAGCCGTATAAACTTGCATGCTGTAGAGCAAAGGCGTTCGTCCTTACTCAAAAACAGTTCTAGTTCGATTCCCAGCTAAGAAACGGATTAAACGCCAGGTTTTTCTTGCCTACCTCGTAAACTAAATAGTTTTTGTAAGTAATTTTACATGATTGTTAGCCTAGTTTCACATACATTCTCATAATTGATTGGTCTCCTGTTAATTCGCATATTTTACTTTCACGTGTACTAAGAATCTATATATATATAAAACAAAGTCGGGTTAGTTACACCATTTATAACTCGAGAACGGCTGGACCGATTTCAATGATTTTATATTTTTTGGATTTGTCTGCACCCGGAATAACATAAAGGCTCTTTAAACATCGTAAAAGTTAGCAAAAAAAATAATTGTAACGTAAATTAATTTTCTCATACATTTTATATGTATGACATTTTTGACATGACATTAACTGAATTTCAAGTATTGCCTCTAAAATAAATAAGGAATGCTAACATGAAAAAACATTGTGATTATAAATCAGTTATACTAACTTCGCTTTCGACTTTACAGATTCAAGGCCAGATGGAGGAACAACTTTATCAGCGTCAAGAGATCAACACAGCAATAAAAAGAGCAATTCTTCAAGATTTGCAGCAAGTACTTCATGAACATCATGCATTGGTCAGGCTGTTCAAGACGGCGTTGGAGCGCATGCCAAATGATGACTACAAAGTCGTGATCAGAGTGGATAAACGACCAGTTGGAACACACGAACGCACATTTAACGCTCCAACAATAGATGAAGTTGCAATCCTTATTGTTGGTGAAAACTTTGAAACACGGGATATTATGCTTACAAGTCGCGATACTGGGCAACTGCAAACAATATATGAAACACACCGTTTATATGACACGTTGCAATACCCGCTGATGTTTTGGCAAGGAGACGATGGATATCACTTTAATATCAAGATGATAAATCCATTTAATGTTCAGTATCAATATCATAGTTTCATTTCAAAAAGGGCTGGCAAACAATCTTAACTAATTTATCTTAACCACTTTTAAATATGCTAAAAGGAGCTTACGGGATTTAGTAATCGCATGGTTATGTCCACCCCTTCAGGGAACACGGAAATGAGCTTTTCTTCAAAGATACTAATTTAACTGTTTTTATTACAGGTCAGGAAACTACCAAGAAGGTTAGTTCGATGAATTATTACACATATCGTTTGATGGTTCGTCAAAATGCTGACAATAATTCGCTGCGATTTCGTCGATTGCTACAACAATTTTGCGTCGATATGTACGTCAAAATCGAAACAAAGCGCCTAACTTTCATTAGGTTGAACCAAGACAAACTGCGTTCAGAGGAGTATATCCATTTACGCGATGCAATAAGCACCGAAGGAGATGCAGCTAATCTTGGTCGATCGACTATTCTACCGGCGACATACACAGGTAGCCTGCGTCATCTGCATGAATATTCGCAAGATGCAATGACATATGTTTGTCATTACGGTCGGCCAGATCTATTTATTACCTTTACGTGTAATCCGAAATGGATAGATATTGTTGAAATGCTGCTTCCCGGACAAACATCAAGTGATCGGC
The DNA here is from genome assembly GCA_002778355.1 of Clitarchus hookeri. Lineage (NCBI taxonomy): Eukaryota > Metazoa > Arthropoda > Insecta > Phasmatodea > Phasmatidae > Clitarchus > Clitarchus hookeri. The sequence continues at coordinate 271,800 of NQII01004827.1, read as the reverse complement.
ACGACATCACCGCACATGTCTTCAAGCATAAAATCCGGTCGCTGATGAACTACATTGTTAAGCAACGCGTCTTTGGGAATACTCGATGCTGGATGTATTCAATCGAATGGCAAAAAAGAGGCTTGCCGCATGCACACATTGTCATTTGGTAAGTTGAAATAATTCGACCAGATCAAATGGATGATATCTTATGTGCCGAGATTCCTGATCCCGAAACCGATCCAGACCTACATGATGTAATTACGAATATGATTCATGGACCGTGTGGCGCCATCAACCCCCAATCACCGTGCATGGTAAACGGCAAGTGTTCCAAACGTTATCCACCAAAATTGATGGCGGAGGCCATCACTGGCAACGATGGGTATCCACAGTACTTACGTCGATAACTCGATGATAACGGTCGAACTATCACAAGGAAAGTGAAAGGAAACGATTTCGTGGTCGACAACAGTTGGATTGTTCCATTTTCGACACTTCTTTTCAAAACATTCAAGACATATTGCAACGTTGAGTATTGCAATTCGGGGAAGTCCATCAAATACATCTGCAAATATGTCACTAAAGGCAGGAATATGGCGGTTTTTGGCATTCAAACCTCCAATATCAACGATGAATTTACACGCTATCAAGTTGGTCTATATGTGAACTGCAATGAGGCGATTGGGCGTATATTCTCATTTCCTATTCACGAACGTCATCCCACTGTTGTACATTTGGCGGTGCTTCTGGAGAATGGTCAAAGAGTTTATTTCACAGCGTCACATGTTTCCTCAACTTGCTGAAGCACCTCCAGCGACAACATTGACCAGATTCTTTGATATTTGCCAAAGCGATCCGTTTGCACGAACGTTGCTTAACTCGGAGATGCCACATAATACACTTGGAACGCCTTATCGAAGAAATTTCAACGTCGGAAGCAAGGCGATGCGGTTCCTGGTCATCCAGATGTGCGTTCTACTGATGCTCTTGGTCGTATTTACACAGTTCATCCGAAGAATGATGAATGCTTCTATTTGCTGTTGTTGCTGGTGAATGTTCGTGGGCCAACATCATTTGAGTCACTACGAACTGTTAATGGTATAGTGTGCCCAACATTTTGTGCTGCATGGCAAGAACTCAATTTGCTTGAAAACGATACTCATTGGGACACGACAATCGCTGAAGCAATCATTTCTGGAACTCAAGTCAGATACGCACATTATTTGCTATCATCATTTTGCTATCATCATGCTTCCCATCGAATCCATGTGACCTGTGTAACAAATACAAAGATGACATGTCACAAGACATTTTACATAGAATTCGTGTCAGTTCAAGAAATCCCGATCTTGAGGTGAATGATGAGATGCATAACCAGGCTTTGCTCTTGATAGAAGACATGTGTTACCTCATGTGCGACAGTTTGTTAGTCAGGTTAGGAATGCCAGCACCAGATCGAGGAATGAATGACGCATTTAATCGAGAATTAGAACGAGAACGTGAATATGATCGACATGAATTAGACCAATCAGTTCAAACGAATGTGCCCCTGTTGAACCCCCAAAAGAAAGAAGTGTATGACACATTAATCAAGGCAATTGATGAGGGAAATGGTGGATTATTTTTCCTGGATGCCCCCTGTGGAACTGGGAAGACATTCCTCATGTCATTGATTTTGGCCACTGTTCGAGCGAGATCCGACATTGCGGTAGCAGTTGCTTCTTCTGGAATAGCGGCCACATTGTTAGAAGGATGCCGTACGGCTCATTCAGCGTTTAAACTGCCGTTAAACCTTCAAACTACCGAACAACTGACATGTAACATTGCGAAACGCTCCGCAATGGCCGAGGTTTTAGTAGCATCTAAAATCATCATCTGGGACGAATTCACAATAGCGCACAAACGCGCATTAGAAGCACTTGACCGAACATCGAAAGATCTGCGCAATGACTCGAGATGTTTTGGAGGCGCAATGATTTTACTGTCTGGCGAATTCCGCCAAACACTGCCAGTTATTCCAAAATCGACTGCTGCCAATGAAATAAACGCTTGCCTCAAATCATCAAATATGTGGCGCTATGTGAAGAAACTTCAGCTGGCAGCAAACATGACAGTTGAATTGCTGAACGATCCATCTGCTGGAGATTTCTCCAAGCAATTGCTGACTATCGGTAATGACCGTATTTCTTTCTGTCCAAGAATCGAGCGGATTGATTTCATTTCCACCGAATTTTTGCAATTTCATCTCATCGAAAGACGAGCTCATCAAGAAAGTGTTCCCGAACAACATTGCTAATCACAAAAACAACAAAAGGTGGGGTGAGAGAGCAATTTTGGCGGCTAAGAACAAAGATGAATAAATACTTATTACAGCAGTCTGACTAAAAAAAACCTCCTATTACCTTATATACCTGGTAAACATCGGGTTACCAACTTAATGACGCTTGCGAAGGTTTTGTTAGTCATACTGCGGTCATTAGAATTTATTCATCACCTGTTTGGTTTTCTCATAAGAAAAAGAAGTTTGAGCTTAGGGTGAAATATGAATTCACAGGAAGCTAATTGGTATTATGGGAAATTTGAATGTACTTGGTCATTAAGAGCTTGTGCATAATGCATAAATGACAATAAAACTGGTTTGAACGAAATCGGTGAAGTGGTTCTCATTTTTCTGTAACATAACCTTAACACCAGTGGCACATATCGAACACTTGTATTACTGTGCGGCACCGCGTTCAAGATTGAGCCTTGGCAGATAAAAGCTACACGAAATTATTATAAGCCCATGACCTTGCTTAACTTATCTCTTGTTTACTTTCTGCTACGATAGCTATCATATCGTGCATGTTATCTATGGAAATCTCTTATTAGTTGCATGCATGAAGTGTAACTCTCAATTGTTTAACTAACGCTCCCAACAGAGGTAAATATATACACAGCAAACAACCTAAAAGAACCAGATCATCATGAAACTCCATAAATAAAGAAAGTATAATGTAAAAACTACATTTATGTTAATAAGTTACTTTTAATAGTTTCTTGTTATGTAATATAATTTTAGATGAACAAAAATTCATGACATTTAGCTGATTATGGATGATTAAAATTACTAGAAGTATAAGTCATCATTAACTGCGTGAAGTTAACTAAATACATAATATAAAACTGTAAAAAATTTGATTTCCTAAATATAAACACAAACAATCAATATTTAGAGCACAACATGAGAGTGTAGATCAAAATGTGGCATTTTAAAAAAGAATATATTATGGTGTCACACAGAAGGAAATAAACATTTGCCCCGTCTTTCAAATATTATAAGTACAAAACTCCTTCATATGCAATTAAAATAAATTTACATATTATAACGTCCTGTATTAACTCCACGTTCTCGTGTAATGGAAGTGGACACGATCATCACGTTTTGGCACGCAACCGCAGTTGTTAAACCTTAGTGCTACAGCTTAACGGCAAATTCATGAACAGCGCGAAATAAACTGAGAGTAAGAATAATGAACGAACAATATTGAAAAATACCACACTTAATAAACACCAAAAATCAAAGAAGGAATGATCGAAACTAACTATTACTAAAGAGTGTCGATGGGAAGTGCTCAAAAGTATACTGAGAGAGCCCTTCAAAGAATTTATTAATTTTACGGAACACATGTTAACTCGGTAACAACGGAGTTAATAAATTTTCTGTCTGGTGTACTTTCCTTGTGCAGTAACGTTGTCGACGCGAACATATCCCGTCTCTGTGGCCATAGTGTATGTTAAACAATAAAAGGTAAGAAAACAAAGGAAACAAAAAATACGAAGTTGGGTAAAATATCAGGTTTAGCCCAGAACTGAAGCTAATTTTCATTTACATAACGAAACATAAGAATGATCTCATGCCATCAAAGGCATATAACAAAAACAAAAGTGTTAAGTATTTAAAAAATCCTCGTTTTCTATAATAATGGATATGCTTGTGGAAAATTTTGTAAGTGTACTAGATCGAAAATAAAAAAAAATATCATTTGACCGTAACAAATATATTTATAATAAATTTTATTTGAAATACAAACCGAAATTAAATATAATACCACGAAATATTTATTTGTGCTAGATTTTACATATATAAAACTCCGTATGTAATAATTTTTATTTATATCTCAATAATAATGATTTAAAAATGTAGGCCAAATTTAAGTTAAACTTTTGTTTAAAAACAGAATGACCAATAATTTCATCTCAATGGAAGCGAAAAATTAATTTCATATGTAATGCTATATTAAATAGGTATTTTTCAAATTAAGTGCAACATGTAACATCTGATTAATGAGTATCATTAACATAAAAGAAAATATACAGTTAAGGCAGAAAATGCCTATACTAACATTAAAGAATGCAGCTCAAATAGAATTTTCTGAGACTGTTTTTCACACATTTTAGAGATGTTTGCAAAGGAGTATTATGAGTTTGTCATGAGTATTACAAATCATTAATGCTCATTATTTTGAAAAATATTTCAGCTAACACAAAAATTGTATTGTTGTTTTATTATATAGTATCAAACGTGGTTAATATTCATTTATTTTATAGTTCAAAATTGGTAATTTTATGTAACGAGTGTTACTGTACTGTCAAGTACCCACATCATTTTTATANTTATTTTATAGTTCAAAATTGGTAATTTTATGTAACGAGTGTTACTGTACTGTCAAGTACCCACATCATTTTTATAGATATGCATTATGAATTTAATTTATACAATTCCTTTCAGTATATTTTAGTTACTAAATCAATTATACTTTATCACAAAGTGATCATTTAAAAAATATGTAGGAATTCTATTAAGTCTAAGTAAGATTTTCTCTCTGGAAACACTCATTACAGGAAGCGTTACACTAATGGCAAAAAATTACACCGTNAAAGTCTAAGTAAGATTTTCTCTCTGGAAACACTCATTACAGGAAGCGTTACACTAATGGCAAAAAATTACACCGTTAATGCACGTATGGTTTTAAAGTGTTCCATATGGTTAAAGTGATTAAAATTAAACATAGTGAAACACTAAATTACAACATGGCCTATAATATGTAAAATATTAAGAAACACCAAATTTACGAATTTTTCCAAGGAACTGTAAATCATGATTATATTATTATGATGGTTTGATTGGACTGTGTTTGTTGCCGGCCATGAGACGAAATAAATATCTCGCACACACACACTGAACTCAGCTAAACAAAAGAATAACAAAACTTTTATAACACCACAGACAGATAATTTGGAAAAGATGTTTCCTTGTAAATGAAAAATAAAAATGTATGTAATTAAAACGACAAAAAGATAGACGAATAACCTAGTATTACAAAACAGGACATACAACGAAAGAAAACCAAAATAAAAGACAACACGATGTCGAAATCGTAAACACCACGTGATTGAACAAAACAGTGTAAAAAACAATATCAGAGGAGACAGCTAAACAATAAAACTCAAAACCCACACAAAAATAGGACAAAAACCACAGTGAAACACACTTGTGTTGTCTTTTCTTTTGGTTTGCTTTCGTTGCCTCTGCTGTTTTGTAATAATTAGTTGATCGTCTATCATTTGCAGTTTTAATTACATTAATATTTATTTTACATTGACAAGGAAACAGAGTTTCCTAATTATCTGGCTGTGTTATTGTAAAAACGTTTTTTCGTCTTTTGTCTTAATGAGTTCTATCTGTGTTTGCGAGGTTTTTATTTATTCTCATGATCGGCAATTGACACAGTCCAATGAATAGATCATAATAACATGAACTCACCGTTGTCATAACACTTCAAAAATAAAATTATGTTTCTATGTTTTCATGTAGCAGTTTGATTAATTAATTAGTTAGTAATAATTTGAGCTATAACTAGGATTTAACCTTTGGTAACGTAAACTAGCTTTATGTTGCTGTGTTCCTTCTGCATTTCGTAAAACATCTTTACATTAGTAACGTCCCAACCATGTTCCACAAGTGATTGCCTAGTCGTTTGAGAGAATGGCCAACATCATCTGCCACTCCATTGCCATGGGACGACTCAAAAAAATGAACAGGTACCATTCTTAAGCCTCAGCTGGTACAGGATTGTAAAAAATAAATTAATGTAATTTTTATGTTTGTACTGACCTGATGTACAATCAGGACAGAAATTCGCAGTTAAGACATCGCGGCAAAATTGTCTTACATAAGATAGATTATTTTACCAGTTGGCCCATAACTGATGGTCTATGATCTTTACAGGGTTAAACATACGATATGCCCTGATACATATAAAATCCCTACAAGAATTGAAACATGCTTCCAGCTTGCGCCACAATGATAGTTTTGCATTTCCTCGCCCAACTTGCAAGCAAATTTCTCCGGAAATAAAAACTGATCATAACCACTGTCTAACACAAATTTTATTTTATATCTTTATAAGCATTGTTTTGAGTTTTTATGTTAAAAGCATACCTTTTTAATAATGTTACTATTTTTAACTTTTCCACTTAGTCTCTTACAGTTACATTGATTCGAATCTTTGCTGAAACTTGTACTGGCAGCTGGATCCTTCCCTCCTTTGCGTTGTATTCTCGTATTAACTTTTTGATTACTAGTTTTTCTCATTTAGCAGATACGTACATGTCAAAGTCTCCAATATGTATTCCTTTTCATTTAAATTTTGAACAATAATAATACATGCATTTTGCTGACAGCTTATTGCTAACTGTGATCATATACAAACTGTGAGAATCTTTATTTGGAACCAAATACACGTGTTTAAGCTTAACTGTCTTAAGGGAAATATTTTAGTGCTGCTTACATAAACAGGTGTATCTAGTTTGCCCACTTGATTTCAACGCACAAAATGTGAAATTAGAAAATAACGTAAACCTTCCGTTAATTAACTTCATCAACAAGAAAAACATACATTTTTTTTTTTTTTTATGTATTCCAAGTGATTATTTTTGGTTCTAATTGTTGCACGGCTTGGATTATCACTCAGTAAAGAAACTCTCTACTGCGAACCTTTTGATTTCCTCTTTCCCCTGACGCTGTCTTGGAAGTTGTTATGATGCTGCAATACCCTATGTACGAGCAACAGTTGCTCTTATTCGGCAAAGCTTTATCAGCTGTATCAGTTGACTTTATGAGCAGTTTCATTGACTTAGGTTTTGAGCGTAAATGTCTTTTTATGACAAAATACCAGGCAACAAACGGTGCGTTAGTAGGCTCTTACGTTCTGAAGTCGTTGTGTATGTCATTAAGTAATACTTTTTTGTTTTTGAGTTTGGTGTTAGTTCATTGCCAGGAGTTGTGTTTAGTTTGATGTCCTCTTTAGTCTTCAACATTTGTAGTCATTTTTTAGAACTTCTGTCTCATTCAGTTCCCATTACCAATACATTATTTTTTAATGCGTGCATTTTTTTAATTTCTGGTTTTATGTGACACGCAAAGACCTACAGCCGAAAGATACATTTCCTCCTCTCGTACGATAAGCTTTACAAGTTGATGTGTTAAAGAGGGGTAAATCAGACATTNCTCTCGTACGATAAGCTTTACAAGTTGATGTGTTAAAGAGGGGTAAATCAGACATTATCTATATTGATTATCGAACTTGTAATTTTGTTTTTTTCTGTGACCGCCGCTTTTTCGGAACCACTAGTTCCACCACATTTTCTGAATCAGGTGTTTCCTGGAGGACATCTAGGCCCCGTTCTACCTCTTTAAGTTTCTGGGACATAAGAGCAACCAAATTCTACTTCACTGTTAGTAAAATTGTTCTAAAAAATAATATGAAACTGTTACATAGAAGGAGGCCTGCAGAAGAAATAATATTAAACTGTCGGTTTCTCAAAATACCACATACCATAGGTTTCTAAACATTCCAATTTGTTGTTACAAAAACTTCAAACCGTTTTCATACAGAGACTATTGAGTATCATTTTTGTTGAAAACCAATTTCCTAGCTTCAGAAGTTAAGGACAAGCCTAGATTTTATTTAGCTGTAACATTTGTGATTGAATATACATATTTTTATACATATACACAAAATACTCACAAAATGATTAAACTAAGTTAAAAATGACTTTTTGGAAGTATTCATTGACTTCTGTACGTATATCTTTGTAGGCAAAACCAGGTTTGCCTTTCTTTTGTACTTATTTTTGTAGGAGCTTCACGTAATGGAAACCAATTCTTCTTTCCTCTTTAGCGCCGTTCTTTTTCTATTCCATCGCTATAGGCCTTTTAAATCTTACCTAGAGAAAAAGAGAATTTTTTAAATTACTTTTACAAGAGAATAAATTACATATTAATAGAAATATTAATTACTCAGTAGCAAATAAACTACTTTAAACAGTTAGAATACTCTTTAAAATGTCCTGTTAATTAGGTGATACTGCTCAGACAAATACTGGAATACTGATGGTAAAAACTTTAGTGAAATAAGAGAATGAACATACCTGTTATTTTCATTATGGAAGGCGATGCTAATGAGTTTTCTCTTTGGTTGAAGATTCTGAAAACACTGCAGTAATAAAATTCTGTGAAAGAGAAATTCACCCTAGAAGAAAAATTAATTAGAAAAGAAAAATTTCCAGCGCAGTCTAACTAGAATGAGAAAAGCAAAAGATGTCGTTTTCTGCATGGTAATTTTAAACTTTCCAGAACAGACACGAACACACTGGAATTAAAAGGTAATTATATATACATGTAGCCTTTGATTCCAACAATTTCAAAATTCTTTGTGATTTCCAATGCAGATATATATCCAATTGATTCAAGTACAATTCATAGTACAATTTACGATCGATATAAATAATTAATATGAAATATCTATTTCACATATTTATTAATTACTTGAAATAGTATTTATGGAGTTCAAACATTTATGAACGGTATATTTCTTTCCTTGAACGCGATATACCTGCACCTAACTCGAGGTAGCAAATGAGGCAAAGCATCCATAGGACTGTAACAAAACATTGATAAAGTGTCTCTTCCTCGTTAACGTAACACTTTACATGTTTTAATGAGCAAAATATTGCGTCTGAACAATTGGTTGCAAACCCTGAACGGTGCCGTCACACAACCCAACATTATAAACAGTGAAAACTCAATATTGAATGAAAAGTGAAATGTTAAATGTTCACATTTGCAAAGGCAAGGAACAACTTCAATAGTCATAGATTGATTATGAAGAAGTCTCAAAATTAGGGCTAACATGTCAAACTTCCAAATGTAACAAATTCCAGGAAATTAAATTGTGGCGTAGGCCCAAAATGTCGGCATGAATTAAAATAAATGTGACTTACACGCAACAACACTGAAAGTCATGAGTAAAAGCATTGATTAAAGCAAAAAACAGTGAAAAGGTAACGCTACGTTAGGCCGAAATGGAATTTGAGCACCAGGAGGCCGAAATAACAATTTTAGAAAAAGGTACTTACGCACTAGGAGGCAATGCCAGCCATCACAGCCTGCCCTGAGACAGTCGCAAAGAATGCTAGGAAATATAAAAGTAATGACATACCTATTACAATGAAAGATCAAGTACAGATCTTCCTACGATTGCTGGCCAGTTGAAGGGAGGACGCATGCGCAAGACGGCAGTCATTGTGAAAAGGGGTAACCATGAGAAATGAGACATCGTGGAGTGTACACCTGGAAAATAGACCACTCCACAACCTAGCAACGGCCAACTGCAGAGACGGGGAGGTCAACCACGGCGCTGCGCTCCGGTACCAAAACAGGCGCAAAAATACACAGTTTAACACAAAACAACTCACGCAGAGTTTCATGATTTTACCTCGTTACCAATTTTTTTACAAAATTACCGTTTCATATCTCGATTTCAAATGTTTCATGTCGCCTCTAATATTCAGTTTAGGAAGAAAATGTACCTGCATTTTCCCCGATTGATATTGCGTAAAGAATCACTTCACTAACTCTGTAAGTTTAATTCCACACCTTGGTATATCAAATCACTATGAAATACCTAGTGGTCAGATAAGAACAAGCGAGTATATCAAGAAAATAATTCCTTAAAGACAACAATGCAATGCCCACATAGATAGCAAGGCTTTGCAGAAGATACGAAAAAATAAAAATAAATCTTAACATAAACGGTTGTAAAAAATAAAAAAATACATCCAAATTATTGTAAAATGCACCGCGTATATTTGTAAATTTTGCCGACTTCTTAGATGATTGTTAAATTTGTTGTAAATATAGAAAAATATTTGTACCGGCTAGAAGTCACTTTAAATATTTAATCAATATATGCAATACATTCTAATGAAAACTACTGATAGAAGTTTATGGCATAAAGGAATGTATTCTTATAACATACTTTCAAATGTAGAAGGAAATATTCCTTCCCATGGGATATACCTGTTTGCTTGAGTGATAATGTGACGCCTCCAGTCAAACACTTTTTGTAATCATCCGGAAAGACGGTAGTAATATTTTGTAGTTCTGTAATGTCAAAGTAATGTTGCCACGACGCACGTTCTAAAAACAACAAATTATAAAATCATAAAATGACAACTGTGCTAATATGCAATCTGTCAGTACAATTTAAATACAGTTTTGTGTTGTATTAATTACCGCAATACCTAACCTCATTTGCTTTCGAGATATAACAATATTATAAAATGGCTACAATTAAAAAATATATTATATAATTTCTACACCGAAAGAAAATTAAAGTTACCAGAAAAAAATTCGTCGCACTTTAAAGTCGGCGGCTACCATTTAGAGTATAGGAACCGAAATGTTGTTACTGTAATTATTTTTTTAATCAAAATCAATTGGATTTGTTTCATATAATTACTTATGACATTTGTTTTCTAAAGCACAAAATACTTATCCCTAATTCTTAAAAATGTTTGTTGCAATAGCAGACTATCTTTTGTAATAATGTATACAAAATTATTATTTTCCTCAGAGGAAACATTTTGTAACCCTACAAATGATATTTCAGCAATAAGGTTTGAAAGATATTGTATTGAAAAATATTTTTAAAATGTTTGTGTCAGAAAAATGAACGCAAAAATTAGCGCGTTAGTTACAAACAATACAGAAATATATCGCATTTTATAATTTTACCAAAAACAAAACATAAGGCTTATCAAACAGCAGAATACTGAATTGTTCTTGAAGTTAGAATGATAGAACCGCATATGAATGTAACAAGCCTATGCCCAGTGACATGTAAGCTAGACTCAAGTAAGAAGAACAGGAGCAGCAAGGACTAAACAGCAAGCCGTTAGGTTGGTCACTGTGATACTGTACATTCTCGACATCTCGTACACTCTGTTCTGGCTGCTGTGTCGGACAAGTTTCTGCCGGACGCCACAGCAGGTGGACAATAGGTTGGTCACTGTGATACTGTACCTTCTCGACATCTCGTGCAGTTTGTACTGGCTGCTGTGTCGGACAAGTTTCTGCCGGACGCCACAGCAGGTGGACAGGAGGTTGGTCACTCTGATACTGTACCTTCTCGACATCTCGTGCAGTTTGTACTAGCTGCTGTGTCGGACAAGTTTCTGCTGGCTGCCACAGCAGGTGGACAGGAGGTTGTTCACTGTGATACTGTACCTTCTCGACATCTCGTGGAGTTTGTACTGGCTGCTGTGTCGGACAAGTTTCTGCCGGACGCCACAGCAGGTGGACAGGAGGTTGGTCACTCTGATACTGTACCTTCTCGACATCTCGTGCAGTTTGTACTAGCTGCTGTGTCGGACAAGTTTCTGCTGGCTGCCACAGCAGGTGGACAGGAGGTTGTTCACTGTGATACTGTACCTTCTCGACATCTCGTGGAGTTTGTACTGGCTGCTGTGTCGGACAAGTTTCTGCCGGACGCCACAGCAGGTGGACAGGAGGTTGGTCACTCTGATACTGTACCTTCTCGACATCTCGTGCAGTTTGTACTAGCTGCTGTGTCGGACAAGTTTCTGCTGGCTGCCACAGCAGGTGGACAGGAGGTTGTTCACTGTGATACTGTACCTTCTCGACATCTCGTGGAGTTTGTACTGGCTGCTGTGTCGGACAAGTTTCTGCCGGACGCCACAGCAGGTGGACAGGAGGTTGGTCACTCTGATACTGTACCTTCTCGACATCTCGTGCAGTTTGTACTAGCTGCTGTGTCGGACAAGTTTCTGCTGGCTGCCACAGCAGGTGGACAGGAGGTTGGTCACTGTGATACTGTACCTTCTCGACATCTCGTGCAGTTTGTACTGGCTGCTGTGTCGGACAAGTTTCTGCCGGACGCCACAGCAGGTGGACAGGAGGTTGGTCACTGTGATACTGTACCTTCTCGACATCTCGTGCAGTTTGTACTGGCTGCTGTGTCGGACAAGTTTCTGCCGGACGCCACAGCAGGTGGACAGGAGGTTGGTCACTGTGATACTGTACCTTCTCGACATCTCGTGCAGTTTGTACTGGCTGCTGTGTCGGACAAGTTTCTGCTGGACGCCACAGCAGGTGGACAGTAGGTTGGTCACTGTGATACTGTACCTTCTCGACATCTCGTACACTCTGTTCTGGCTGCTGTGTCTGACAAGTTTCTGCCGGACGCCACAGCAGGTGGACAGTAGGTTGGTCACTGTGATAATGTACCTTCTCGACATCTCGTACACTCTGTACTGGCTGCTGTGTCGGACAAGTTTCTGCTGGACGCCGCAGCAGGTGGACAGGCGTATGGGCATGACTAACTCAAGACCATTACGGAGAACAGAGTGCATGTGACGTCAGCTCAGAGACTATGGGCACACTGACGATGATTAATGCTGTTATTCGTGGGAAGGAGTCACGCCTTCTGCGTCGCGATGTTACAAACTTGGTTATACCGGATATCTAGCTCCACGGGTGACACGGGAAGCTACCGGTACACTGGAACTCTCTGAAGCAAACTGGGAGACTTTTACACAGCGAAACATGAAAACTTCAGTTGTCGTTTTTCAAATGTTTTTAATCAAGAAAATATATTTCTGGGCAACAAAGTATATTTTTGCCCTATACACACCGACATTTTGTTGTATGGGACCGATCTTTCTCTCAGTGTAGCTCTTACAGTGTAACATGAACAAAAAAGCGTATTTTTTATTGTAATTAACCATTCTATTTTCGTCTAATTTTTAACAAAAAAAAAAAACCAAGCAATATTTGTAAATATGCTCTACTAAATAGCCAATGGTACATCTTGACATTTTCATTTCATGTTTTTATGATAACGGAACATGTGTTATCCTACGCAACATGTGTAATCCTGTAAATTACAATAAAAATCCGTGGATTTTGAAAGATATTAATGCACTCTGTAGGCCAGTAGAAATGAATACACGACATGTAAGGTACATTTATATTACTTAGTTTTTTACTTTTTTCAGATTTAATTTTTAATGTTAAAGAAACCCAGGTAACGCTTGTTTTTGTAGTGTGTTGGATTAGAATTAACAAAATTACGTTTCTTGCATTTCTTCTACTGGGAAGATTTAATCAGGCGTGTAGTTACTTGCTAACCTATATGCACGTCATCCAGTAGAAATGATTCAATTTTAAGAAGGAAACAGGAAATTAAGTTCCCGGAATGAGAATTTGTTAGACCAAAATTTATTAATCTGTGTACACCCCCAGTACAACACTGACTTGCCCAGCGTCAATGAAAATGTCCGAACCACATTGTCAACGGTCATAAACTTGTGTGTTCACATTTAATTTTTCAATGAACTCATGAATTCTTATGGATAACTTATTATCACTAACTTCACTGCATTTCAGTTAGATTACAATCAGATCACAGGACGTTTACTTAACGTTCAAATGCAATCATTAACATAAAATATATTTTTAACATCGCATCTATTCAAAGTTTTTATGATAGTGCCATAGGCAACAGGCAGTTCAGTGTGGGAATGCGGAAAGTAGTTATTGGGCAGGCAACTCACACTGCATGCCTCACACTCCGTCTACGATTACTTCAATGTTCCTTTTTCTGGCAATTTAATAAAAATATTAATATAATTTATGAAGTCGTGCAAGAAAATCAGCTATGCAATTTTGTAGAATTTTCTTCTCGGCATTGCAAACACGTTTCCTTAATATTATAATATAAATACTACAATATGTAATCTGTATAATATATGATGATGCCATTTTATTTAATTCCATTGTATATGCTTTAAGATTGTATATAACAGGCCATTATATTTTTCACGAAAATGTGGATTCAGAAGAAAAATTCAACGCGTACATTTACTTTACTTTTTTTTTTTTGCTAGGGTGCTATTATTTTAGCAGTCTACAATTTGCTGACAGCTACAGTTTGAGTCTTCTGGTATCCGGAGGATGTTAGTACGCAGAGAAAGAGAGCTGAGGCCGCATATTGGATTTTTCCAATATCATTCGAGAGCTTAGTGATTACAGGAAGATTAAAGGATCGGCCCGAGGGCTAAAAGAAAAAGTTGTTCCTATCGGGGAAAAGTCAACGGGAAACGCAGCCCTTTTAAAAAGTGCGGTCTGGTGAGTAGTAACATTGTAGTCCTGCCATCTGCTGCATAAAACCCTCGGAGAGAGAAATTAAATACTTTAAAGAAGAAAAAGCACAAAAGCAAGCTCGAATATCCATTGAATCTTTTCATTTACGCAGGTAAGCTCCTGTGATTTATCACGAAAACGAAAACATTTATAAAGAAGTGCATCACATCTTCTGCGTCTACTTTACATATTGCTGATTCCCACTGCATTAACGCGGGAAAGATTTTGTCACTTACCAAAGACAAAAATATTAGCCATGGAAAAGCGACATAAAGTCTATTATAAACGACTGTCCGCGCTACCACGGGTGGAAATATTCCTCCATCTACGGTATGAAAATTGATTGTAACTTCAAATAATAAATTATAAGGCGAAAGGTTCACCTAAGGATCTACTGGCAAAGTGCAGCAGGTTTCCCTAAAGTGATCACTTTTAGACGAGCGCCTACCTATCCTTGGGGACAAAACACGATACTATCACAAAACCAACATCTTGGCCGAGGTCGCACAGACTAAATTCACATACTTTGTCCACCGCCGAAAATTGTGACGTTTTCTGAAGGTGAGGGCTATAAGTGTTATAAGTTGTTTTATCGGACTGCGGAAAGAAAGTGGGTAACTTAACAGAACTAAAATAACTGAATTGTAATATTTTCTGCGCTTTTTTTTTAGCCTACTTTCCGACGGAAAGAAAGGTTGATGAGATAAATTTTCTGTTTTTGTTTCTGTATGTTGCTGAACGTGTGTGTGTACCCACTTTTCAATTTTTTAACGCGTCAACCGATTTGCACCAAACTTGGTATATATATATAGTACTTAGTAAGAAANTTAGTAAGAATAACTAACCTTTTACGTTTTCGACAGCTCCAGTCACTTACTTTCAATGTGGTAGCCATTTAATGATTTACGGTGAGATGTTCTATCTCGGAAACCCTTCAACCTATTGAAACCAAATTTTGTATGCTAGCAGAGTATCGTGTAAGTATTTAATTTTCAATGGATATTGTTGTTATTCCGCCATTTTAGAAGATATAACCAAAAAAAAAAACAATATTTTACATTGTGTCTCGAAAACTATCAAAGTAATCCTAACCCAAATTGACATATAAGTTATACTATGACAGGTCAGGTAAACTATATTATATACTTGATTTCGAAATGGTGGCCATACAAACATTTGAAGATTTTTTGGTTTATAAACTTTACCATCTATCCCATTTGGACCAATTTTTTTATGCCGAAAGTATCTATGACAATTATCATATATGACTACACACAGCCTCTTCTCTCAACCGTTTTGTAAGATTGTGCTGCATGAATAAACAAAGTTATTATTCCATACATCGGTAAACAATAAACTCATTCATATCAAATTTGGCAAACAAGTAGTACTACGGCGAAATATCTTCAATTATATGTTTCAGGTATGACGGAAACATATTTTTGAAATAGCAGCTATCAAGCAATTTTAGTTTAGAATGCTTTAACGTCGAAATAATGTAATCAATTCCAAACTCAACTTTGTATGGTGGTAGTAGATAAAACAATTATCAACTGTGTCTACAAGGAGAATTTTTCGTCCGCCATTTTGTAAGACAGCACTACATGATGAAATCAATTTATATGTAATATCAAGGGAAACAGTTGATGTAATCCTATCAAATTTGTCAAACAAGTAGTACTACGGCAGATTATGTGAAATTGTTTTATTTAAGTAAGTCACGTACTTATTTGTAAAATGTCAGACATATAGACATTTTAGCTTAGAATGCTATATCGTCATAACCATGTTATAAAATCCAACTTTGCCTTTTTATGCGGACAGTATAAGTTACAACTATCAACTGTATCTAAACGAAGCATTTTTGCCTGAATTGTTTTATGTAGTACCATACGAATAAATAATAATTTTATGTGATATCTTGGGAAACAATTGACTGTTTCCTACCATCTATGGCATACAAGTAGTACTGCAAAATATTATATAAAATTGTATGTTTTACGAATATCAGACACTTATTTTCAAAATTTCGACTTTAAGGTATATTAGCTTATTATACTTTATCTTCGAAACTATGCATTGAATTCTAACTTAATTTTGTATGTTGCGAGTAGGCTATATTACAAATATAAAATGTGTCCACACAGAACATCTATTGTCTGTCACTTTGTAAGTATGCCAAATGAGAAAAATAGTTTTTAATGTAATATCTCAGGAAACAATTGATATAAAATTTGACAAATAATTTGCACTGCAGCAGATGGTGTGAACTGCTCTGGTGGCTGTATAAATATTAAATCTTAGTATCTTTTATTGAGGTAACAAGTTTCAACTTAATTTTGTATGCTGGCAGTATCAATTACAAACCATGAAATTTGTCTAAACAGAGCCTATTTTCGGGTATTTTGTAAGTCCAGATAAAAATTAAGTTATTGTCATATTTTGCGAAACAATCAATCCATTCTTACCAAATTTGGTGAAGGAGGTTTATTGTGGTAAGCCATATAACTATACGTATTTTTAAAGATTCTCGGGCACTTATTTTCAGAATGGCATAATAAAATTATATTAGCTTAGTGTTCTATATCTGTCTCTATGTAGCTTTACTTTGTATACGCTCAGTATACAATCATCGAATGTGCTAGTACAATATTTTTTCCTCCATTTAAAAAGATCGTCACATGAAAAATAAGGAGGTATTATGTCATATGTCAGGGACTAATCAACCGATATTCTCCAAATTCTTCTCACAAGTAGCGCCATGGTATGTCATGTAAACTGTCATGTTGGACGTGGCTGAGTCACTTATTTTCAAAACGATGACCTTGTTAATATTTAAGGTTATTAAACCCTATCATTCGAAAAATTAGACTGATTAAATTCGAAGTTGGTGCTCGAATCCGACCTTCGAAAAGCAGTTTATTGCGGACTAACTTATGGTACGAAGTTTCCTGGGTCCAAGTATCGGGTAAGGTATGTGTGTCATTGTAATTTTCTCACTATTGTTACACATGTTTCTGGTTTCATTTATAATGCTATTCCTATCAACAAGACAGTCCTACCTAACAACTCTGTTTTTAAAGAATTTATTCAAAAATTAATTGGCCCCATGTTGAGGAAATAGGCTCATTAGTTATATGAGTATCTTCTTGTTTACCTGTAACTGCATATTATTAGATGCTGCAATGAAATGTATACCTTTACTTGAGGCCGGAAAAAATAAGGTACATATAATAAGTGGTATAAATGAAATATAGTCACATGTGATCGAAGTTTCAAGTGAGTTGATTGCTTTGATTACAACATCAGATGACACGGTAAACAAGGGTGGGAATACAGGTACTGCTGGTCCTCCCATGTTAGCTGTATTGCACCTCCAAGCCGTGGATACATGAGCCGGTTCGGTTCAGAGTCGTACAGCAATTATATACACATCTAAGGTAAGATGGGTCGCCGTTGTAACTCGATTTGTAGTTCGTCGAAATTCGTACCGGGCCAGAGTTGTTGTCCAAGCTAATTCAAAATCTGATCTTTGAGAGATATCGCGGGATCTTACTGGCCTCAAGACTACATTAACCATACGTAAACATTCTTGAGACAAATATGTAGTGTGTGAACGAGCCCTGTCTGGTAGAAAAACTGTAGCAAAGTTCAACATTATGAACAAGACGTGAGGATGCATGATTTCACTGGTGTACCGCTGTGCCATCAATATAGCCCAAATATTTGCCATAGGTGCCCTCAAGTTCTAATTTACCGGCACCCTACTCAATGATGCCAGGCGTATATGTAGTTTGTCTCTTAGCAATATTGCAAAAATATTGTATTTGCCGTCCTCTGCGTCGTCACACTGAATCGCCGGAAATCCAAGGCGAAGAAGAAATGAGATGCATTGCCTTACGTTATTGGACGCCAATCAATATCACTAAATTATTTCTGTTAACAACCCCCACCAAACACCACAGTCTCTGCTCTTTTGTTACAGGCACCCTACACAGGGGACTGTAAACTAGTATTCCGGCTGAGGTTAACTTTGTAGAAATGATGGGGATAACACATGCTGGTGTACAATGTCCAGCAACTGTGCACCAAATTCTGCTCCGAAATCATAGAATGGCATAAAGCTTGGCATGCAGTCAGGCGCTCTTCATTGGCGTGGTCTTTCTTGGTCCACCACAACTTTCTCAAAGTGTGTGGGTACTACCACGTGCCCCTTTATTCCAGCATCGGACTACAATGACATCGGAATACGACATATATCGGGGAATGGCACGACATGTCTACCCGGTCTGATGAAGAGCCAAGACGTGGCACGTATCAAACTTCACTGGTATTGTCGTCTAGTGTGTCTACGAGGCATACTGTGAGCTCGGTGTACTGAATGTCGCTCCACGCACGCCAGATAACACTAACTCATAGACGTGGGGGAGCGAGCCACAAGTGCAGGCTGCTGAAGGTCGCTCCATACCTACCGAGCATTGCAAAATAAGTATTTACAAACCCAGTGATGATATGTGTATAAAGAAAATTACGTCTAATTTTGACCATTCCTTTTTGGTGCGCCACTGTTTCTCAGACAGAGTATTTTCCTAGCATGACTGTAATGGACGCCACATTGCACAAGAAGTTTTAACGTTTTCATAATTTTTTTTCTTTTTCGTTATTAAGAAGTTTGGTCGGAATAGCGGTAGGCCCTCTACGATATTTAACCGTTTAGCACATCACAAATTTACTAACACTGAAGACAAAGTCAAAGTGAGCTGCCCACATTCTCAACTGCAGTAATATCATTTATGTAGGTCTCTGTAATTTTTACTTGCCTTCGTGCTATTGGTCCTGGCATACAGTACTTTGCAAATTTATTATTGACTGGCCATCGGCCAATGGAGTCGTATGTTGACTGTTTACCAAGAAAGGTTTCGCGATAGATGTTACAGGTTTTACAATCAATAGGGTGCATTTTATAATTTGTTTAAAAATCTTTTTTATTATAACAAATGTAAATATGAACTAAATAGTTGTATATTTTTTTACTTAGATTCCGATAAAGTCATGCAAAACCGTAAAGCCATAAAAGTGAGAGATTTGTCTTCAAGAGCCAAGAATTCTCCATACAAACATAGCTACGAGTTTAAACTTTTATACTGCTCGAATGGTTAAAGTATAATTACACGTGATCATATTTTCCATAATTGCCTCCTTCACCATAGAAACTTCGGACTATCCTCGTCTAAGGTATGTCTCTGTCACTTCACTTACAAAGCCCACATGGATGTATACAGAATGTATCCAAATTCGTATTACACATGTAGGAGGGACCGAAAATAGCACATTTTGCATAGTAACCCATTTCCGGAAAAAACTATTTCCCCGCTACAAGCCAAATACCACCATATATGGAATTGTCTCGCATCTGCGGCTCAATGAGCGAAGCAGAGTACAATATTCGATGATGATCACACCATGCAAAAAATAGAAAGAATTGGTTTCCGGCCACCATCTTGTTTCCGTCTGTAATCTTCTTTCCATCTGCCATTTGGTTTTTCAACTTCATGCTCTATCATTCTGTCTCGTTTTTTCATGTTCTTTTATTCTGTCTTGTATTTTCCTGCTCTATCATTAAGTATAATTTTCTCGTGCTCTCTCATTCCGTCATGGTTACTTTTCATTCCCTCTTGTTACTTCATACTTTGACATTCCATTTTGATTCTCTCATTCCATCTTGTCTCTTTCCTTACTCCCCCAAGTTCTCACTGTTGAAGCCTTCTTCGCCCGCCATCTACGTAGTTCTCTCGCCGCCTGCTATGGGCACTAGTGTGTACCACAGTCGTCTGTCACCTTGGAGTCGTCAGCAATAGTTCCTTCATCGCCTGCTAGCAAGTGCTGATGTATGCCACTGTCATCCTCCTTCACGTTTACAGTATTTTAAGTCATCAAGCAACAACCAGGAGCGCTGTTATTACATTTTTCGCAGAGCTCAAAAATCTTGGGGATGGGTGCGTGATCGAACTGGCAGACCTTGTGTTCACCAGCATGGTTGACGCCCTATCAAGCTGAGTTATCAGGGCAAGGGTTGGAGCAAGGGGTTAAGTGAAGTATATGAGATTCTGTGTTCATGGAGGAAAAAAAATTACATATATAGTTAAAAGTTATCTATTACAATTTTTTATACATTTAATTTATATGTATATTATAAAATTAACCGTACATCCTTATTACTTAAAGAAAAACTATTAGATGAATACATATTATAAAACTCAACGTCTCACTGTGTGTCTGTTCGTGCGCTTATCACTCGAGAACCACTAATCCGATTTGCGTGTTTTTTTTTAGCTATGTTCTCCCGCCAGGTTTAAGTATATATTTTGTTACGTAAAGTGACATAAGGAATAAGCAGTGACAATAATAGTGAATCAAGTCGGGAAAAGTTTGCTGCCAGCGCGCTCTCTTGCAATACGCTGTCTAAACCATTAAAGATGGAACAAAATCATTTAGTAAAAAAATATGTAGAATAAAAAGACCTAAAAAAACTTCGCGGTAGCATATATCTATCTATAACAGAGAAAAACTTATAACTGTTTTTACCATTTATTTGACAAACAACATTCAATGATGAAGTTTTCACCTTGCACGCATTGAAATTGAAAAGCAAGTTCAGACATTGTCAGGAAGAAGTGTAAAAAGCATGGTCCTACCAATACCAGAAAACATAGTAGATTCAACCGTTAACAATGTGTACATTAGGGAATCATCAAATAATAGATTAGAATTGAACACCACCACAACGCTTATTAGTATTTCTCTGTTATATACAGATAGAGACCGTATTATATGCAAATGCATATTCGCATACGCAAATTCATATTTTGGCTATTTTTACAGGTTTTAGCATATTTTACTGAAAAGCTACTGATGTTTCATATTTGCGCTATTTTTACAGATCTAAATACATTAAGGTAGGTACAGTTCCAAACGTAAAAACGTTGCTTGCTACCAATATATATAAAACGCATTGTTTTCTTAGCATTCGCGCATCTTTTGCTTAGGCAAGTAAACACACAATCGCGCGGGACAAGAACGGCTGACTCCTTTTCACTTGTACCGCACTACTCCCACAGCCCAATCAAAACAAAAAATACGCGCGGTTTTGTTAATGACATAATAACTTGCTGTGCACCGCTCGTTTTATTCGTCTTTGACTATGTGTCAATTTAAAGTGTACGATGCCTCCAGAGAAAAAGTGTCTCAACGTGGATTGTGGACCATCCTGGAATATTGACTGACGACGGGAACATTTTATTCTGTCGAGTTTGTGAGAAAAATGTTTCGTGCATGAAAATATTTCAAATAAACCAGCATGCTATTAAAACTCTTTATATCGCAACCTTGAACAAGAAGGGTCCACGAACACAACTTTTAACTGCGGCAAGTAGCAGTGCCTCTACTTCTAAAGGCAAACAAAAAAATTAGTTTTGCTTGGATTTATGTGAAGCATTGCTTGCAAGTAATATTTCTGTTTACTAACTATCAGATACTACCTTCAAACGTTTCCTAGCAAAACATTGTTTGAATCAAAATAAACCACATGAATCAACATTACGTAATAATTAAATAACAACAATTTACCAAATTGTCATGGAAGAAATACGGAATGACCTCAAAGGTAGCATTGTATGGATTTCAGCTGATGAAACTACAGATAGTTGCGGCCGTTATATTGCGAATCTGATAATCGGAAAATTGTAGCTAGAGCCTTCTTCTTATTTGGCAGCCTGAAAACAACTTGAAAAGACAAATTATTCTACCATCGCCAGATTTGTGAATGAGGGTATAAAATAAATATTTTCAGATCATTCTGTTGATGAAAGAGTTTACGTATTTCTCTCATATGGTCAAGGCAGCCAAATCCCTCCAAGTATTTTATTCTTATTTTATTCATGTCCCCTATTTTGCCCACGAAGTCCATCGGCTCGCAGAAGAAGTGCGATGCAGGTTTGCATGCAAATAAATTTATTTCGTCAAAAAGAAGGTATTTCTCAAGGCACCCATCCGTATTAAATCCTATAAAGAAAAACATCCCACTGTGCCTTTAGCACCTGAACCAGTGGTGGCCCGATGGGGAATGTGGCTTGAAGCTGTACTGTTTTACAATAAACATTTCGATTCCATTAAAGGTGTAGTAAATAGCTTCGACAGCGCAGATTCTATGGCAGTTTGTCAGTGCAAGGAAGCATTTGAAGACTCTTCTATTGAAAAGAACATAGCTCTGATTAGTACCCATTTTTCCTACTTACCGAAGAGTATTAAGAAGCAGGAGACTCATGGTTTGAGGTTGAATAAAGCGTTAAGTTTCGCTCTCCGTCTTGACTTGTACCATCTTCGTTATTCACTTTACATGTTAGTGACACATGTTTGTTGTTTACAGCCTCTGAAGGTCCATATGGTTTGCACTTTCCATAATTAAATTTCTGCAACATTTTTATTTCCTTCAACGTCTACAGTTCTAAAACAGTATGCAGGCCATGTTAATGTTGTGGGCATCACAGACATACCACATTCCAGGAGCTGGTGTAAGACACATCAGGAGAGAGCAGCAGCAAAATAAAAACAAGGATTCTCCAAAACTCAAAAATTAACGACTGTAAAGAAGATGAGTGGTAGAATTGTCAATCTCGCAGACCAGACCACGATTGACCTTTTGAGGCAACACATTACAGTCCAGCAACCATGCTGCCATTTGCAGCACATTGCCAGCAGTCATCTACCGAGGCAACTCGAGATAGGCAATGCAAACTTGTATATAGAGGTAACAGTATACAAGCAAGCATCATGTTAAAACTGTTGTCATTTTGCCAGCGGAAGTGGCGGTGAAAAGTAGATCTTAATGACTTCATTTATCTACTGCCATCACTTACTCGGTTACAATATGAAGACTAAATCAATGGTTAAGGACTTACCATCTGTATAACTGGCAGCATCGTTAACATCAAAGATCCTTGTAGAGTATCTACACACATTATGGAAACAATGTCACTACTGCGGAAATACCTTTTTGTAAAAGCTGTAATGCACACAAACATGAAAGCAGTCATTGCAAATTCAGTCCATTATACGAGACATACGACTGCGATAACAGCGATACGGTGTTTACCCGCAGTGATAGTATGTATCAACATAACCAGAAGTAGAAAGGCAGAGTTAGTTGTTCAACAGAAAGCGACTGAAAGTATTGTGGCAAGACATTCGCTAACAGCTCTAGTGTCAAACGTCATGAAGATAGTAATTGCCCAATTGCCATCTTCTATAAGACCTACCTATGTGATAACTATGGTTGTGATATATATTAATAACTGTATCTTAAATGCTCAGAGCTGGGTTTGTTCTAGAAAATAAACATCATAATTGTTTTGCTTGAATTAAGAATAAGTTAAACATGTATAAAATAATGCTCTGTATTCTTTTTAGGTATATTCTGTTAAATAAATATAACATGTACAAATTACTTTTATGTTATTCATTAATTCGAACCCTCACTTATATTAGTTTCACCTCCATCATACAGACCTGAATCATTTCCCTATACACAGGAAAAAAAATACCAGATTTTGTCTAAGTCTGAAAAAAAAATTAATATGGCGTATATTTAGAGTCTAGATCACAGGTGTCTACATCATACCTCACCTTAGGAGATTGTTTGATTAATAATATCAGTCACATTAAAGCAGATAAACAGATAAAATATACATGCAAAGCTAATTGCCAATATGCAAAATATGCGCACATAAATTACACACACGTCAATTAGACATGCACATGACAATCACCATCACCCACCATCTTTCCTTTATCATCACTATCTGATAGTGTACACCTCAGGTGACTGGCATCTTACATTCGTTGATGGCGGCTTCAGCAAAACACAGATGCCCTGCCATTTTCGTTTCTCAAGTAGTTCGCTAGAGGGCACGACCATCGTCTGCTAGGGTCGTAAGGGTTTCCATCCATCTTCCTTTCACCTGTCAGGGGTCGCTAAAGTATTTACTATGGCAGCCACTAGGAGCACTGGTGTCGACACACATTGTCGAATTCTGGCATGCAGCAGGCAGGACATCCACCCATGCATGCAGTACTATTAGCAAGTAGTTCAAAAAATTCCAGACGATGTGGTTGCGATCCAACTACCAATGAGAGTTGCATCTCGTCGGTTCCGATAGCACAGGGAGGCAATAGTAGTGTGGTGTTCAACAGTGAGGGCTAAAGGCCGCAATAAACAGCGTCAGGCTAACATGATGGCTGGGGAAACTCTGTGCAAAATGTGAAACCACCCCATACATGAAACATTAGTCCTCATAATAAATAATAAAGGACGAACATGCACAATTGTGCTACCAGCACAATCAATTTGCCTCGCTCACAATGGCAGGAACCATGACAAAATAAAACCTTGACCTTTACTTTAGATGATGTCATGCAACCTTTACCATTGGTCACCATGTTGAACAACGTCTAATGCTTAAAACAGAAAAGATTCGTAATATTTTTAAACAACATTTAAAATCACAGAAATAAGCTAGGTTTCGTCTTTGATGATGCTGAAGATGGGGAGCGTCCTTTCTTCAGTTGCCAAGGTCTTATAAATATTTCTGCGAATTAAAAATTTTCTAAAAATATTTAAGGTACACTACTTTATTATAAGGGTCGGTGCACTGTCTCAAGCACTGTAGGGTGCATTTGTTTTGGGACGTCTGAAAACCAAAGTACATACGTAGTTGAAATGTATTTGTTGCAATGCTTTCTTAAGAGTCATTACAAAGTTCATACATTTAATGANGTTGTGGGCCTGCGGGGTGATGAGTTTACGGTCAGCGACCGCCCCAGGGCCGGGATACTGAGGGCTAACAAAGAAGCAGACTCCCACCACGTATGTGCACAGGTAACCAAGGGCTCAACTCAGATCTGGATGGTATCCTCGTATTTCCGGTCCGGGGACGATGTGCAGATGCACCTGGATAGATGGGAAATTGTAATGGACACATTGAAAGGAAAACCTCTGATTCTAAGTGCTGATGTAAACGCCAAATCAGATCTGTGGCACTCCCCTGTTGATGATGAAGCTGGAGACACAGTAAGCCAATTCCTCCTGGCAAATGATATGGATGTGGCAAATGAAGAAGGTAATCTGCCGACATTCGTCTCGCAGGCCCATGGCACGCAATCATACCTGGATGTTACGGTGACTAACAGAAAAGGAAATAATATAATCATGGAATGGAAGGTGCAAGAGGAAAGCTCTAGTGACCATCGCCTGATTACATTCAATGTATTNTAATCATGGAATGGAAGGTGCAAGAGGAAAGCTCTAGTGACCATCGCCTGATTACATTCAATGTATTCACCGGTGGGAATGGTGAGCGGCGACAGGTACAACAGATAGAAGGAGAGGTTCGATTTGTGCACAATATGGCAGATTGGGTGGCCTTTGATAGGACCCTGTTGGAAGAGATTGCTCAAATTGATAACGAAAATGCAAATCTGAATGATCGAGTCGGTGAGCTCACAAGGATCATTCAAGAAACATGTGAAAGGAATTTAAAGAAAACTTCTCGAGGACTCCCTAACTTATCTTGGTGGGACAGGGAATTGGAACAAGAGAGGAAAGATTTAAGAAAAAGTAGAAGCAAATTACACCAGCTCCGTGGAGAAGAAAGAGAGCAATTCTCACGGATATACAAAATGAAGAAGCAGGCATATTTCAGCAGGGTCCGTAAGAAAAAGAGGAAATCATGGGAGGAGTTTGTAACTCGGGCCGGAAATGAGGATCCTTTCGGTATTGTGTACAAGTTGGCGTCTAATAAGATGAAGAGAGCAGTGCCACCACCATGCATGAAATATAATGGAAAGTTATTAACAGACCAGAAGGAGTCAATGGAGGTCCTGCTCCGGGCACTCCTGCCTGATGACTCCATGATGGAAGAGGGGGAGGAGCACACGGCAAAGAGACAGAGTATGAAAGTAATTCCAGATGTGCAGGATGCACCGAGCTTCGAAATGGAAGAGCTGAAGCAGATCGTGTACAAAATGAAGAACGGGAAAGCACCAGGAATGGATGGCATAACATCAGAGATACTTAAAAGGTGCTACTCACGAGTCAAGAATAATCTTCTAGACATCTATAATGATTGTCTCCAAGCCGGTGTGTTTCCGTCCCCTTGGAAATTGGGATGCCTGAGAGTTTTGAAAAAGGAAAATAAGAGAGATCTTGATGATCCCAAAGTGTACAGGCCATTGACATTGCTACCGGTACTTGGCAAGGTATATGAGAAGTTGATCAACAGACGTCTAATAATGGCCTTAGAAGCAGAAGGTACATTAAACGAACACCAGTATGGTTTCAGAAGAGGAACTGGCACTGACTTTGCGCTCCATGACGTGATGGAGAAGATCAGGAGTTCTCCTGCTAAGTACATGATGGCAATATATCTGGACATATCTGGAGCGTTCGATAATGCCTGGTGGCCGGAGGTGATGCATCGGTTAAAGTCTAAGAACTGCCCAGCCAACCTGTACAGAGTGATCCTGGACTTCTTCCGAGGAAGATTGAGTGTTTACTCATCCAGGACTGCACAAGTAAGAAAGGAACTCACGAAGGGATGCTCCCAGGGATCGGTCCTCGGACCTATCCTATGGAACGTCCTCTTCGATGGATTCTTGGAGTTGGGTCTCCCTGCGGGGTGTACGGTCTTCGGATATGCGGATGATGGATTAATCCTAGTCTCTGGGAATGCAAGGTGAGAGCTAGAGGCAAAGGCACATGAAATAATGATTAAAACTTGGAACTGGTCTAAAAGTGTGAAATTGGAATTTTCGATAGAGAAGAAAAAGACCATGCTAGTTAAAGGCAAATTGAAAATGAGTCCGACCGTGTACTTCGGGGGGAGCCCTGTGCAATACGTAAAGGAATATAGGTATCTCGGAGTCATCATGGATGAGAACATGAGTTTCTTGAAGCATATCGAATATGTGTCACGGAAGGCAGTCCTGGTGTTCCAAAAGCTCAGGAGAATCGGAAATACCAACTGGGGCCTAAATTATGGCACTCTCAGAACCATATATATGGCAGTGTTCGAAGCCATAATTACTTATGGCGCGGTAATGTGGCATACCGGGCTGAGCTTTCGTGGCACAGAATAAAGCTTTCAAGCGCACAGAGAGCAGCACTGCTGACCGTTACCGGAGCATATAAGACTGTGTCAAACGACTCGCTTCCTGTGATAGCGGGGGTCCTTCCAGTGAACTTATTAATAAAATATAGAGGACTCACGGCGGAGAGGGCTCGGGCCGGTAGGCTGACTAAAGAGTATAAGGATATGCTAATGGATGACATCTTGGAAGAATGGCAGAACACATGGACAAATTCTGAGAAAGGTCGGCAAACCTTCGAGTTATTGCCTGACATTAAAGCCAGAATGAGCTGTAAGTGGATCACGGTGAACCACTACAGCATGCAATTAACAACTGGACATGGGAACTTCAAAGCAAAGTTGAACAGCCTGCGTCTCGTGCAATCTCCACTGTGTGATGTATGTGGTGTAGATGACACAGTGCACCATGTACTGGATGACTGTCTTAAGACAGAGGATCTACGAGTTTGGCTTGGAGAACAAACTCGAGAAATGGGCATTCACTGGAGACTAGAAGATGTAATGACAAATAAAGATCTCCACAAGACTTGGAACGAATTCGCTACTCGAATTGGGAAACGATTAGAGGAATTCGACAAATGGTACCAACAAAATTCTGATGAACCATGATGGGTAAATTGTGGAACCCGGATTGGTGAGGAGGACAGGTTTTTAAAATGAGGAAACCGGTTAATTTACCGGATACTGGTACCAAGAAAGTGAATGGACCCTTATGAATGGAAAGAAAAAGTGCAGCGCACTGTTTTACTCTTCGGAGTACAGTTACAGTGCGGGAGGTTTGGAGGGTGCGCTGGCNCGACCACCTGGGCTGCCTTACATATTCTCAAGATATTAGTTGATCGTAAAACGTTGGACATCTCGGATACGTCACGCTGCTAGTGTTGTGAATCATGGCTGTAATCTGAATTTGACGGTTTCATTTAAATCGGTTCGTAAGAGATTAATTTCCTATTCTGCTGTACTAACCAGGATGGTTCAGTCTTTATTAGCATCGTCTAACGCTGCGTATAGAACATGAAACTAATGTAATATGCGATTGCGCTGGTTGGTAATTGCCGGTAACTATTTTCCTTTATATTTCATTTTTATATATTTGCATCAGTGTGTAGCATTGTTGTCCTTAACGCTCATTTGCTTCTCAGCTTAGCAACAGTATTTTGTATACAAACATGACTTATAGCACTTGAAACTGGCATAATATTCATTGGTTTGTATATACTTATAACTGTTTTCTTTTATAAGTAATTCCTATATCTGCTTGCAACAGCATATAGCAGTATCGTCTATCGTGTGCGACTAATGGTTTTAATGTATTTTGTTTCATGTTAAGCTAAGTAAGAGTCTTTACAAGTGGCAAAATTTGTATCGCACTTGACGCATTCTAGACTTTTTGAGATTGGCGCTTTTGAACATTTGTTCTTTTCCATGTAGCCAAGCATTCTAGCTATTACTAAATTTTTTGGCGCAATAGCAACACTGATATCTCTTTTATAAACTGTGGTTCCATCGAGTAATTTTTTATTTATTGATTCACATTATGGCATCATGCTTGTGATATACTTGTATATATGCCAGCCCTTTATTATTTATTATGTGACTGAATTCTTCATGTACAGAATGGTTTTATCTCTTTTGATTTGGTTCTCCCGAACCTCACGTTAGGCTGACGGTATTTATTTGTATAAATGCGTACATGATGACGAATGTCTTGTTATTGGTGCAATTGTATAACCCTTTAATTTTTCAATGTGTTGCTGGTTGTAAAGGGTTATGCATGCTAACGATGCCTCGGGCCGTCGGCCTATGTGTTGAGGTAACTGAGATTATTGATATTACTATATACGTATTTTACCGTTATCCACGACTATGTACATCATGCTCGAAGTGCATTTTTATATAGATTGAATTTTTTTATTATTATAGTTGGTTGTTGCATGTTTCCCGTGCTAACGTTTATTTATGCATAGATGTCGGTGGGCGAAGGGAGACTAGCTCTCAGCGAGGGGATCCAAGTTGGTGACACCTGTGGTAGGAGACGACTAGGGTGGTAGGCGATTGCCGAGTACGTGCAGGCTGACGTTTATGTGTGCTATTTTGGGTCCTACATTCCTACATGCTTCGGTCCCTTTGCGACGCACTTGTATGTATACCTACCGTAAATTTATTTACTTGTGTTGATGGTTGTTACAAGTTCCCGAAATTGAAAGGTTTGGAAATGCCGACCAAGTATGTTTATAACAGGGCTTAAGGCCTACAAGACCTATGTCCTTGATAATAGGTGGAAGTGACGCCTTCGATATGAATTTGATGTCTGTTGC
This sequence comes from Clitarchus hookeri, assembly GCA_002778355.1. NCBI lineage: Eukaryota > Metazoa > Arthropoda > Insecta > Phasmatodea > Phasmatidae > Clitarchus > Clitarchus hookeri. The sequence goes on along the minus strand of NQII01004827.1, from coordinate 241,747 downwards.
AAATAAGAGATAATAGACCTTAATGCTTATAGGAAGTTTTAAGGTATAAATGCCCTTACTGCCCTGTTCGATGTTGTGAGCGATGTCTGCGATATTAATTTTTTGAGAGTAGCTTAGGTGGGTGGAAAATGCCAGTCAACTATTCTTATAAAAGGGCTTAGTGTTTAATTGACCATACCATCTAAAACATCATCGGAGTTGATATCTATGTTATGAATTATGTGACTTTAGCTTCGGTGGGTAGGAAATGGCAGCCCACTATGCTTATAAGGATGATTAAGTCGTAATTGCCAAACGGTCCTTTTCCTCGTCGGAAGTGATGTCTATGATATGAATTTGGTTGCTGTATCTTAAACAGTTCGGAAATGGTGGCTAACTATGCTTATGAGAGGGCACAATGTGTCCTTGAAAATGCAACCCAGTTCGTCGTAGGAAGTGATGCCTGTGAAATTATTTTGGTGACTATACCAATGACAGTTCCAAATTATAGATAACTATGCTTATAAGAGGGTGTAAAGTATACTCGATTCTTCCGTTCTGCTCGTCACCAGGTGCGCTGCCTAAAATGTTAATTTGGTGACAATAGCTTTAGTGGATATGAAATGGCTGTTAACTGTTCTTTTAAGAAAGGAAATATTCTAATTACCCCGCAGCCGTGTTCAATGTCAGAAGCGATACATATATTTTAAATTTGATGACTTTGTCTTCAGCAGATGGGAAATTGTTTTCAACTATTCTTATAAGAAGTCTTAGGGCGTAATTTGCCCTACCAAACTGATTGAAATCGGCGGAGATGTCTATATTTTGAATTTGGTGACTATAAATTTGGTGGATGGGAAATGGCAGCTGAATATGCCTATAAGAGGATTTAAGGCATAATTGCCCTGCGGTTCTTTTCGTTATCGGAATTGATGTATATGATATGAATTTGGAGGCTGTATCTTAAACAGTTTTGAAATGTTGGCAAACTATGCTTATAAGAGGGCTTCGTGTGTTCTCAACTGTGCGGTCCTATATATCGTCGGGAGTGATTCCAATTTTATGAATTTATTGGCTGTATCTTAAAACATATTGTAATGACAGCCTACTATGCTTATAACAGAGCTGAAGTCATAATTTCTCTACCACCCTGATTGACCTCGGAGGATATGCATATGATATGAATTTGATGTATATAGCTTAAGTGTATCTTAGATATTGACTAACTATGCTTATATAAATGCTTATGGCATAATTGGTACTACACTCTCGCGACATCAGGGACGATGCCTGTGATATCATGTTTATGACCATAGCTTCAATAGTTCGGAAATTATAACTAACCGTGCTTATAAAAGGACTTGGGGCATAATTGACACCACCACCCTCATCGATGTCATGGGCGATGCTAACGATATGAATTTGGTGGCTATAGCTTCAAGAGTTGGGAAATTAGGACTGACAATGCTTATAAAAGGCTAAATGCATGATTGTCCTACCACCTTCATCGACATCATGGGCGTTATCTATGATATATTTGATGACTGTAGCACAAAAAGTTTGAAAATGGCAGCCAATGTTGCTTATAATAGGGGCTTAAGTCATTATGAGCCGTATCACATTGATCAGTGCTACGTGCATAATCCAAATTTGGGGACTATAATTTAAAGAAGAGTTCGGAAATGATGGCCAACTATGCTTATAAGTTCTTGGGGGTCAGATATAGGTATAACATGACATGTGGTATTACAACCGCTACGTTGTAATTGAGACTCGGACTGGTTATATAATTAATTAAGAAATAATATTTCTCTCCTATGCCGAATAAATTAAAAATAGCGTCGAAAAGTTGTGAATAACCTGAAAACACAAGTCCGGAAATATATTACACTGGGTATATTTACTATTATATTTATATACTTATAATAATTAATATGGCGCTGGTCATAATCACATAATCATATTTTCTTACGACATATTCTTATTTGTCTAAAAAATACTAATGTGTTGAAATGTCACTCAATGCACTAGTGCGTAAAAAATTAATAAAAATATATAAAATGAAATACTTAACTTGTTTTTTATAAAATCATGCTTTGCATATTTGGTTGTTGTAATCACATAATATAATTATTCTTGAAAATACTAGTTCGTAGACATGTCGCTCGATACACTTATGTCTTGAAATTTAATAATTTAAATAAATATATTAATTGAAAATATTAATTTTATTTATAAAATTATACTTTACTTAATCGATGACTGTGACAATAGAATCTAATTATCATTGAAAATACGTGTTGTTAGACCAAATGCTTAATACATTTATATATGTAAATCTTACAAGTTAAAAAAATTTAATATAAGTTAATTAAATAGAAAATTCATAACTTTAATGTATTTTGTAAATTATTCATAAATATCTAATATTGTTAAATATAATTTTGTAATTTTTTATATAACATATTTCTAATCGTTTTGCTTTATGCAATAGAGGATATTAGATTTCGTTAAAAAACATATATAAATATTTATAAAATTTTTAATATGTCTTTTTTAAATTTTTTGTATTTCCACCTCATAAACACATATTCACATATAATTAATTTAAACCCAGCTCCAATACATGTCCTGACAGCTCAGTATATTAAGGTATCAAACATGCTGGCGACCACAAGGGCCGGCAGTTTGATCCCTCTCCCCTCCACAAGATTTTTGAACTCTGCGAAAAAAGAAATAACCGTGCTCCTGGTTGTCGTTCGACTACTTAAACCTCTGTAAACAAGATGGCTGATGACAGTGGCACACACCAGCACCACCTAGCAGGCGATGATGGAACTACTGCAGGTACTCCAAGATGGTGGACGACTGTGGCACACAACAATGCCACTAGCAGGTGGCGAAGAAGCTACGTATAAGGCGGGCTAATAAGGCTTGAAGAGAGAGAACTATGGCGTGTGGAGGGGGGAGAGGAAAGAGACAAGATGGAATGAGAGAGGCAAGATGAAATGACAGAGAATGAAGAAACAAGAGGGAATGACAAGCAGCCAAGACGAAATGAGAGGGCATGAAAATACAAGACGGAATGAAAAAGCATTAAATGGAAAAAAAAATGGCAACATGAAACAATATGGTGGATGGAAATAATATTATGGGTCCAAGAGGGCGGCTGATCAGCAGCCCCAAGCCCTTGTCACCAAACCTATCAAATCCTACTTCTCTCATATTTCTGCAACCTGTTCTGTACGCCATTCACTGCTTTCGTTGAGCTGTCAATCGCGTGGTAGTGCTTTTCTGTTGAACGTGATGTACTAAATGTTTGAAGAGTATGCAGATATGGTGTAAGTGTACATCGAAGTGAAGTGTAATGGGAGGGTTGCGCGTCTGCTGTATCAGGCGCGTTTTCCACACCGCCAGACACCATCGCACATCATATTCACAGGATTTGATTGCCGGTTCCAGAAAACGGGTATACTGACGCCAGCAGGGCCAACTGCGGTGCGGCAAGACGGCACCGCACCCCAGACTTGAAGACGTCATACTCTATATACTTAAAGAGGAGGCGTCGACGAATACCAGAGTGACCGCGCGCGCCCTCGCTGTGGATCACAACACTGTCTGGCGTGTGATTCATGAGAAGCGGCTACATCGGTACCACCCCCAGATACATTTTGTTTGAAACTCTATCCTTTAGACTAACGCACAAAGGCGACATTTCCGTAACATTTGATTTACTATTAAAATTTCGCAGTAACTTCCAAAAGTACTGCTGCGCTCAGTGACAGGCTCGCTGAGCTGTGCAGTAATCCTCTCTAAAGGCAAAGCCAAAAGCTTTCATCAGTAAAGAGCCCGCCCGGCCATTAACGCTGCTAGAGACAAAGGTGGAGCGGGACACCAATAAAGGCGCACAAGCCAACAAAGTCGAGCGCAGAGAAGACTTGGCACTTTTACGATATTACAGCCGTACCAGAAACTGCGTTAGCAATAATTACATTTAAAATAACGACAATAACAATTATTATCGACAAAGAAGCTACGAAAGGTAAATAGCATGTTTGAACTCTACAAACTGGACAGTAGTAAATACATTTTATATCACACCACTAGTAATATTGATAGTATACATTATATGGAAGTCATGCAGTGTTTAAGAATACTTCACAATACTTAAACAAAACCTTAGAATTTTGCCCTGGAACTTAGACTTTTAATAACAACATTAAAATTAGTTTCGGAAATGTAACACCAAGCGTTTTTATTGAAGTAATTGCTTTTATTTAATAAAAGTTACTAAATGAAAGTAATTTTATTAAAGTAACCTGTGGCGTTGCGAATGTGATATTGTTTTACAGACTCAATGAATGCGGGTCAAACCTCCGATAGTTAACAGATAACTGGCACAATACTTTAAACAAAAAGCATTGCCACAGCTTTCGCATTTCACGACAACATTTCATAAATATCACATTTCTAAAAATCACATTCTGAAATAAAACATGTTATTTAATTTGCACATTATCTCGCCGATGTACACTAAAGAGCCAAAAAAAAAAAAAAAAAAACTGGTGTAGGCGTGTGTATGCAAATAACAGAGGTATGGAACCAATCAGAGTAACGCGATGCGGTTGGCAGATAGATCGGTTACTGCGGCTACAATGGCAGGTTATGAAGATTTAAGGGAGTTTGAACCTGGTGTTATAGTCGGCGCACGAGAGATAGGACATAGAATCTCCGAGGTAGCGATAACATTTGGATGTTCACGTACAGCCATTTCACGAGTGTACCGTGAATATCGGGAATCAAGTAAAACATCACATCTTCGAGATCGCTGCGGCCGGAAAAAGATCATGAAATAACGGGACAAAGGACGACTGACGAGAATCATTAAACGTGACAGACGTGCAACCCTTTCTCAAATTGGNATCCTTTTTCAAATTGGCGCAGATTGCATTTGAGGTCAGCCCTGCAGGATTCATGTTGTGAATTTCCTCTTGCATACCTTCAGAAATTAGTCGAGTCCATGCCACGTCGTCTTGCGGCACTTCTGCCGCAGGAGTACCAGTTTTTTTTAGCTCTTCAGTGTAGTACCTACAGGATACTATCACAAAATGTTTATGAAGATTGCAGACTGCCTAGTTAACATACGCTTATTCCGCTATAGTTATTTGTTTTAGCGACACTTTCTTTTACTCCCAACATTCGTAAATTACTCTTAACCTAGAGTCATGTGTTTAAAAATGTTGTAAATCTTTTTTAGCTGTCCATTTTATGACAACTTTAATAAGCTTGTAAATTGTAAATTCACACACCGAAATATGTTTTTAGCAATCTGTGGGGCATTATATATATAATATATAATATATATCTAATCGCTAATAAAATAAATTGGATTAATTTTAAACAAAGTTCATCTTGTTTACGAATTTCTAACAAATTTTGTACCTTTTGTCACACAAATTTAAACGGAAAATATATTGTCAAAATTGTGAAAACCATTCTATACCTCAAAAATCATTTCAAGTAAACCATGCCTACAGGTCAAGTAAAAATCTAAAATTCCGCTTTCCTACTGACTTTTGCATTTGAAGCCAAACTGAAATAGTAAATATGAATACCTGTGTAGTCTAAAACACAGTTTATAACAAAATTTTTTAGAAGCAAACCTTGTAACAATTGATTAAGGAGAATTTACTTCTTGATGATTCATTAAGATAGGATGAATTATTTTTCACTTTATTACAAGCTATTTTTCTATCAGACGCAGTGTTAATGTTGATTGTCGTAGTTTACATGCCGATTTTTGTGTTTTATAATTATTAGCTTTATTATAGTCAGTCCTAGACGAATTGAATTTATGCGAACACACTCCTGCACAAACATACAGTCACGCGCAAATATTTCTTAGCAAATGAAAGTAGGCAAAGCGTTAACTCCTTTTCAATAAATAAGACGTGTTTAACTTCAGATAATACATTACCACAAGTTTCTTACCACGAAATATGCTAGTAATTCGTCTAAATTATTATAGAAATCATAGGTTGAAAATTATTTTTCGTGTCAGAATGTGTCCCAAAAAAAATATTCGGAAATTAACTATAGGTTATAAATATGCTATACAACAACGAGAAACTTCTGCGCCAAATAAAATACCAATATTTTATACACTGTAAAATAAGTGCAATTTTACACATAACGTTTATGGCAGCAAAAATTACCACTTCATGACAAGATGAAGTACCTAACTTACTACTGATAGTTCAACAAACCAGGAAAGCTAAGAAGACAAGGACAGAGTATAGGAAAAGTTCTGCATTGTTTTCAAGAAACTGCACACTTCCTTATATATTTTTTAGCCAATGCAAAGGTCACACCTACTGACAGCTTGTTATTTAAAAAATGTTGTGTGTTTATTTATGTTAACGTGGAGTATAATAATATTTACCTTATATGTAGCAGAAAAAGTTGTCCCTTTGTGAGCATGCAAACTTACACAAGAGAGAGCAGATTATTTAACTCTGAAATGAGGACACTAAGACACGTATGCACCGTCAAAATATTCTCACACTGTAGTAGCAAATTTACAAGCAAATATTTGTATGCTAAAACATCAGTTTTTTTGTAGGAGAAATGCAATGTTGGTGTTAATTCACAAAAACAGGGGTTTTATATTTATTGCCTCTGTAATAATATATATACTCTCTCATTGTGATTTCCAACATATTGATATCATTACATTGGTTTTCTTATGTTATAATATACATTTTTTTGTAATTTTACACAAAATATTAAGTTATGGCATTGTTTTCACCAATGTATGTGCAAATTTAAACTTTCTTCTAGTAGTTTTTTATATATTGTTGCATAAAAATAGTTTAAGAAATTAAGTCAGTGTTAAAATTTTTGTATATACATATGACTTTTTTTACTTACAGAAAATGATATACATTTTTTTCTCGTTCTGAATATTCCAATGGAATTTCCGGTAATCTTACCCAGGACGTTTTGATTTTCAGCTATAATTTGCAACGCCTAGCTAAATAATAAATTAATGGAAGTCGATGATTATAACATATAAAAAAAAACCAGTTAACGTTGTGCAGCATTTCCAGTTGGTGACACTTGGAAGCTAATTGTTGTCTGTGATCTACCGTTTGGTTATGTTTCAAATTTTCATCCATACATTTTCTGATCACGTTTTTATTTCATGGCGTACTTGTTTTTGCTGAGTTAACAATTAAACGTGTTATGGCTGAGCAAACTTAAACTAAAAACTTTCGCGTGGTTACTAATGAAACGAAATTATTTTTGGCAATCTACTCAATGGCACAGGTTAGATAACGATACGTTTATTTTAATGTGGAAGTATATTTTCTAAATATGTTAATTTTATCTTACTTATTCCTTATCAACAACTAGCTGCCATTATGGTTACGTTTAAAATATCAGCGTGCAAAGAGTGCATGTACCGAAAATCAAGTAGCATTTGAATTTGTTCCACATCTTTAATACAATATTACATGGTCATCTTAAGGTTTTACCGTAGAATGATTTTATAAGCTAATCCTTACGTCATTTTTATTGACGAATTTTTTTGGCGGTATTGAAGAAAATACTACTAATTTTAAGTCTAAGTGTGCGAAAATGTTCTAATGTGTCAAGTTCATAATACCTACATTTCATTAAAAATGCTAAATTAATACCTTTTTTTGTATATAGAACTGTATAAACAAGTGTTGTTATATTTAATGTTACCAAGACTTAAATTTTGAAAGAATTGTATAGACACTTAATCGAAAATATATCCAAACTATTTAAAATTATCTCATGCACTCACATGAATATGCTCCTATGCAAATACCGTGTTTTCCTTTTTTCAAACACAGATATACACAATTTATGTTTTCTGTAGAATTAAACTATCGAGAAGGTAATATCTATCACACTGACATTACCGTGTTAATACTATGACCATAAAGTAAGTTAATATTGCACAATTAATAAGTTTACCACTATATATATTTTTTTTTTTTACTAGAGAAACTGTAATTTGGCATAATAGTTCACCACAGACTAGATAAATAAAATGGGTACGTAAGATTCATGTAGACCTTCCCTTATTAACTGTGATCAGGCCTGATCTGGACGACTTGCATGATCTTACCTTCAATCATTAATCCATGGCACGAGCCGTGATTGCCGGAAAACCCTTCGCGAAAAGTAAAAGCAGAAACCCTCTTCACCAATCAGTAAACGGGGCCGATCTCTTAAATTACAAGCCCGATATAGGACAGCGTAATCCTATGAAAGGCGTCTTTTGTCAAAGCGGCATCTGACAAAGAGGACGTCTGAAGATGAGTGTGTTCGGCCGCTGCTAACCGCCACCTGAATCTCCCTACTACAGCAACATGGACAAGTTGTGGACTCTCAAATTAGTTATTAATATGGATGTGGCGTTGTAATAACACTTAATTTTTTTAGTTAACATCCTGTTATTGATTTTAATGCTCCCTCCATCAAGTAATGTTTGTAGTTAAGTAGTTACATTATCATCTTAAATGTTCAATAAACCCCCATCTTATACGGTTGTTCACTACCTAACTCTGAGTTATAATTTGCTTGGCTAGGCTAGAGTCTCTTTCAGGTATAAAATAATCTAATACTTAAGTCATAACACTTCGCTCATATGATACGCCGTACACGATTCAGAACCAATCGTTTCCCATCTAACGCACGGGTCGCTGCATTTCGTGTGGACGAATCGAACAAGAGAATGAGTTCTGATTGTCGCAGCAGCAAATGTACAAATGACTCTTCTCAAGAATGTTGACGAATATTAAATATAGCATGGTACTGTGTGAAAATGCGAAGTGTCAAAGCGCCTTAATTTTTTTTACTTACACTCTACCGTTACCACATATATTTAGAGCTAATTTCAAATTTTTTATAATATAGGCATGTCAAGATAAAGCCAACTAAAGGGTATTGATAGCATATCTTGGTAAACATGAAGTATACAACTAAAATTGTTACTCAGTAACAATCATTAGCCTTATCTAGGCTACATCGTGGACGTCGGTATGTGTTGTGGCTAAAGTCCTACTACAATTTCACTTAATATTATATGCAATATCATGATGTTAAATATTTACCATATTTGTATGTTTTCTAGATTATGCAATAACTATCCTCTAGCTAGATGTTGTACGTAAAATAGTTGTAGTACGTAAGGGTTTTTAACTTTGCAGGCGTACTATATTATCGAAATAAATTATTTTCAAGTACTTTACGTTGGCCAGCAAACCATACATTGGCATTAAAAATGTATTTATCAGGTTCAAACAAGAACGATGAATTAACAGCAAATAATATTCATTAATATGTTAACATCATACGATACATACATTTTTTTTTATGTTTGATTTCCTTATGATCATACTAGTAATGCATTGGTATGTTTCGATGTGGAATACGTTAGGTAAAATAAAATGTATTATTCCGTATAAATATATACTAAACATTTTACTTCTGATGCACTCCACTTTCCCAAACACCTCACATGGTAGTGGTGAATATTTTAAACAGTAAACGTTGTCTAGTCTATAAATATTATGAGTAGTAGGTTAAAGTAGAGTTTGGCACAGGTATCATGAATCAGATTTTCGTATTACTCGCCTGTGATGATATCACAGGCTACCGGCGGCCTGGGGCGTCCATGTTGTGATAGCACCCGATCACTATATTGGATCTTGCTGACCTTGACCCTGTGCTTATGACTTTAAATTATATTGAACACAAATAAAAAAAATTAATATAAAAAAAAATTTCTAAATCTAGGAACATATAATTTTACCCTACCCTAACCCTTGCTTAACCCTTCAAACCTAACCAACACCACCACCCCTCACCAGTAATCTGAAAAAATTCTAATAAATTGAGCAACATTCAACACTAACCTCACACACATCCCACTGCTCTCATCTCATCTCATCTCCAACACGGTCCTCAAAATCAAAACAAAATCGAGAAAAATCGCAAAATATCGAAAAATTAATTCAAAAATTTAAGGAGACATAATATTATCCGCTCACTCTATTCCACCAACCTTACCACACCCCCACCCAATAAAACAATTTAGAAATTTCATTTAAAAATTCTTAAAAATCGAGTAACAAATAACGTTAGACCCTCTTCCCTTGCTCAAATCACCTCCACAATCCCTCACCACCCCTCTTTTACGTCATTGGTATGACATAACAGGAATAATCCCTTAACACAAACCAATATTTCATATATGCCCATTGGCTACTAAATTACGATTTTAACACACATTTGTCGAGTATGGGACACTATAGCGTATGCTAGTTATTTATTTTTTCTTAGTATCTACCACTAGAGAGCTCCCATGCCGTCCAATTCCAAACTTTTTTTAGCGGTTCCAAACATAAAGTATTTACTGTTTTACTAATACTTCTTTAAATTTTAAGGTCAATATTTAAAATAATATATAAAACACAATTTTTTTTTTCATTTATAAAAAATTACAAGAGGAAATACATAGGCACATTGAAAATTTGTCTACTACACATTGTTTTGTGTATTGCAAGTAAGTCGTAATTTCCATGGGTAATCGTTATAATGCCTAAAACACTGTTTGCCTTTGTACCCATGCAAAGTACTCTGTGAGTTAAAAAGTCGTTAGTTCGTCCTCCACCATCTGAAATTCGATATGATCAGGATTCTCGTTCTTAGTCACATGTGATAGTACGAATTTTCCCCTAGCATTAAGCGAGTACACTTTTACAGACACTCCAGGGTTGTTGTTCTCAAAGGCCCTTATTTGCTGTAGAGTGGTCGGAAAACCCAGTCAGCTAAAATCAAACATTTCTTCCACCTGAGAATACTTCTTGTCTACATACTGTGGCTGAGAAGACTTAACAAATCCAGTGACAGGTTGGAACAATTGTTATCATAGTTGTGGGGATTGATTATGGCATGTTTTTGTTTGATAAATTCGGGAAAGTCAACATATGTCGATAATTGTGAATGTTCATTTGTCTATGTTGCATATATTCATGTGTGTCTTTAGATCATCCATGCATGTAATCAACACCTCACACTTCGAACATGTGTGCTTTATTGGGGTGAAGATCTTTGTACAGCCATGCTTCTCAGGTCGTCGGGCATTGCTGCTGCAAGAAAAAGTTTTTTCACGAAAGCGATACTGATAACTTTGGGATGGTTCAGCAGAGGTGGTTGGCCATACGGTTGTTTCTGTAACAGATGTCGATGGCCCAGATGGCAATGCAGTTGCCTCAGGTGAAGAACTGAATGGCTTTTATGCAGTCCTTGTGCCAAAAATTCCCGAAGACCCTGGAAATTTCGGTAGACACATAGGTGCCTCAACCGAAGATGCAAATGATATGACAGAATAGAAAGATGACAAGGCCGAAGAAGTCGATGGCGCTACTAGTACCACTCACGAAGAAGTCTATGGCTTCACCGGTACAATGTCTGAGGAAGTCGATTGTGATACTATTGTAGGAGGTCTGCCCGATGACTCTGGAGCGTCGGAAGTCATAGCAAATGCATGATTTTATGTTGATTGTAAAAGACAGATGAGACGATCCTAACTATTTCTTAGAAAAACTGGTTATCCCCCACAAATGCTATTATTTGTACCAATTGTATCCTTGTCTCCCTGATTTTCTTCCCTGCACAATACCCCCCACCCCCTTCTTTCTGCCATACGACACACTATTTTTTCAACCTGAAGGCAAGCGTACATTCCCAGGGCCATCTGTGTTATCACCTGCAGAGTTCATCCTACATCAGTATTATCACAAAACATAAATATGTTGAGTAGCATTTTTTAAGTCGAATGAGTAAGGGTTAAAAATAATATTTAATTGGTTTTACACACATGCAATTTATTGTACAAATAAATACATAAATACCATTACACAAAACTAGTAATCAGTCTCAATTAGTATCTTTTTTTGTGTTCTTTGGAACCGAAATCGCAGTTACTTCTTGTCTAGTCGTAACTCATCGATACACAGTTCAAGAAGCTTTGATAGCGTAGATACCCACCTGCCCTGAGTACACATGCAGATTTCATAAATGGTGAAATTTTCTACAAAGCAGCATTGAGAGGCTGATTATTTTTTAAGGTAATGTACAAAAACTTGCAGTTGAACCTTTAATATCTATGAGTCAAATGCTCTGTCTACAGTATTAGGTTGCATGGGACCAGTCTGCTTAGTGTCAGGCAGTTATGAACGAAACACCTCAGTGAATACATTGTACTTTGACAGCTCCAGATATTGCTGTAGCATGTGGCCACTCTGTCTCTGGAAGTGCTAACCAGTTGTATCTCACCACAACAAGGGATGAAAGAGTAAATCAGAAAGTAAGATCCCTTGGGAGGTGTAGTCAGCTGGGTTATCATCTGAAGCGACATGGAGCCACATCACCACTGAAGTAGATTCACCAATGAGATTGATAAGATGGGCAACAAGTGTCTTTCACCTATGAGAGGCCCAGAAATCCAACTAAGTGCAACATTCGAGTCTGACCACGCCCACATGTTACTGATCATCAGAACCGTTCCAGTGTGGTGGTTTTCACATGTTTCAACGCCTTACCTATAGCTAGAGCTGCACACAGTTTCAAGCGCATAATCGAAATAGTTATAAAAGGGTTCACTTTCCATTATGTAAACACTAGCCTGATTGTTGCCTATCCATCGGGTTGCACAACACAGAAAACACAACTGCGCCATATGCTACTATTGATGTGTCACAAAACCCATGTAGTTCGTAACTGCAGTCAGCATGTGAGGTGTACATGCCTAGTGTCTGGACACCCGGCAACAAAATTAAGTAATTCTCAATGTCTACCACATTTCAATGATGAATGTTGGAAGGGGCCTTTCCCAGTTAACTTTAAGGAACCCGCATTAACTGAAATCAAATCTTCGCTGCAATGATTTCTGGTGCCAAACATTACAATTGCTGTCTGATAGAATAGGCCAGAATAGTCTAATTTGTCAGGGGACCATCTTGTGCAACAATATGATACAAAAAAGTTATCTGTGATGGGGTTCTAAATGAGTGCAAAGACCTATTGAACACTACTTGAGTCACCATCAAACGACATGTATGCAGGCTGCTGCAAGGCATCAGGTGGTATCCACACCAAAAGAGCTGAATGTTTACTCATAAAATTGTGAAGCTGAAAGCCATCAAACTTGAGCAGCTTTCTGGCTGGCCAGTGCATCGTGCATCTTCCGTACTGCAGCTAACATCACATAATCTACATACACATCTCTATGCAGCACATCATTGGCAGTAGGAATTGATCCTGTTTCTCATACAATATCTGGTGAAAAATGAGTGAGTAGAGAGATTTGGGCGGCTCTTAACAACTAGGTCTTGATATCCAATGAGGGTGAAATTAGGTGAGAATAGAGCAGTACTGGAATGGAAGGGCAGGGTAAACAGGAGATCCCCGAGGAAACCTACCAACCAACAGCATCGTCTGGCACGATATTACTTGAGAAAATCGGGGAGTGACCAAGATGGGGATTGAACCCAATTCGCCCCGGTGAGAGGCAAGTAGTTTAATGACTCAGCCACCGTGGCCTTTCTACTTACTGGTTAATAGTGTCGATGGCGAAATATGGTGAAAAGGAAACACCACAAGTCTCAGTTCTTAGCAGGATCTCATTCACCAGATCTGTTGGCGAAAACCACCACAGTATTGTGTGAAAGTCACGATGTTCTGGCATCATCCAAATCTGCCTATGTATCTGTTGGACATCACCAGTGTACACAATGAGGTGGAACCGAATTCGCACAAGAATGCCACACATCAGTTTGAAGCTTTGGCTATGAAGAAAGTGTATCATTTAGGCAAAGACCATGTCTTGTATTTACACATGAATTGAAGAGAACATGTAATTTAGTAGGTGTACTACATGGTTAGAGAACTGGGTGATGTGGGATACAATATAAATTCAAGTCCTTGCTAGGTTGTTGACCAGGTGACATGTGACTAGAAGAGTGGGATTCCTGCATGAAGTCACAGTATTAGCAATAGAGCTCATGGTTTTGTTGGAACCAACACTCTATATCCTTAAAGAATTAAAGGTACATGAACGAGTTTCTCCCAGGTGAGGTACAGCATCACATAATGGCCGAGATACATTTAAGTGTCCAGATGCATCTTTGGCACAGGTCTACTCATACAACAGTTCACATGTCACATCATCAGGAGATTTATGCAACTTAGAGGTAATCCCCTTCAACTCCCAGAACTCCCACACTATAGTGTCCAAGTTTGGTGATGCAGAACATATAGCTGCACAACAGGTTACTTTAGAAGTATCAGTACCCGCCTCAGTACAGTGTAAAAAGCTACTGGAGTTCCATTCTCTCCTTAATGCTTCCTACCAAGCAGCAAGGAGAGAAACAGATCTGCTCCAATTAATATATCAATGGGGCCGAGGACATTGTAGGAAAGATCGGCCAAGGTAAAAGAACAACAAGGCTATAATTAGATGAAGGCAACAACACATTAGGTAGATCGCTGGTGATGTGGGGTAATACAAATGCCTCCAGAAAAAGATTTGGTGAAGACTGTCAAAATGGCCGGAGAGTATACACAACAAAGCCCCTCACCATGCTCACACTAGCACAAGGACGTCCCTGGATATGTAGCGAAACATGCTCATGCACTAAACCCAGCTGTTGTCGAGAATGTTCAGTCATAAAACCTGCCTAGCTGCCAAAGTCAAGAAGTTCTCACACAGTCTGATAATTTCCACTTTAGCCTTGCATACTGACAAAAGCAGTTGACAGTAACACAGTTGCCTGAACCCACCAGGAAGTTTTCATCGGACAGGACTTCAAATGCTCACAAGCTTAGGAAACTCATGCTGAGAAGATTCAGTTTTCTCTCGAGCGGCATAAACATGTAACAAAGTAAGGTAGCGCGATGCACACACACGACAATAAGGCTAAGATAGGCTAAATGCAGCACGATGGGCAGCACGAAGACATTTCATGCACATATCATTACGTTTAACCAAATCAAATCGTTCTTTAAAATATTTTCTGACATATGTTATACACTGGAATAATTCATATGCCTTCTTGCACATAAATCACACAGGGGACTTTTTGACAGTTATTCCGACAAATATTAACGAGGGGCTTGACTTCACCCCACTACCATACTATGTGGCGAAAAACATTGCCACTGTGTCAGCTTAGAAGTATTAGGTTTAATGTTCGCGAAACTACAATAACTCTCTTAATATATGGCAAAGTCTTCAAAACTAGGGAGTTTATCACCTGTAAGGTGTATTTCCTATTGCTTCCGCAAAGTAGCATCGATTCTTGACTCAAGAATGTGGACCAGCAAGGGGTCCCGCTTCTTCACCAGCAACTGCAATGCTCCCAGTGTACCAGTGTTCTAGACAATGTTACATAACAGAATTCGCGTTGATGTAGGGGTGTTAAATTAGACGGCCGGTGACGACAAAAGCGCATCGATGTGATGACTCATTATCAGAGCCACAGTTGTTGTACCGTCTGTCCAATATGTTCCAGGCCGTGTGAAAGTTTGCCTCTGTTAGCGTCAGGGACTGAATCAGCGATGCAGACTCATCCTCGAGTGCAGACTTGACGTAAGACAAGCGTTTGACACTTGTGAGTTGCTTGTTCCTCACTACCATCACTGTTGAATAGTTTTACAAAAGGTAACTCACTCGATCACATTACAGGAAAAATTGGGCAGCTTTATTGGTGATAGAACCACCTTGCTCGAAATACCACTATTGACTGGTGTGTCCACTTGTTTATGACATGACTTGGCAATCTCGTCTTGGGATGTTATGACAAATAAATACACATAGTTAAACTCGCTAAGCTTTTCTCTGTGTGCACAATCAAATTCTTCATTACTAATTGCCAGTAAATGGAAGTAAAGAGTTTTATCTTCGTAGCCTGTTGTCACTTTGTGGAGATCTCAGCTCGTTGCCACTAACAGTCCAACTTTCTCGCGATGTGTCTCAGCTTCCTATGATAGCTGCAATGAGCGCTGCAGACGGCTTTCAGCCCTATCTACCATCAACTCATCGATAGTAATGTTATCCATTGTAATTTATGTACTTTATGTGTAAACGACACGTCGACACCAACGATAATGTACTATGGTGTGCGCTATGCATCAAGGGATGTAGCCTCTCCATGCTATGTCAAAAACGCCGATAGCGTAAGTTGAACATCCAGTTTGAAGGAACATATATTTCACTGCGAAACTTGAAGTGCTAGTAAAATTAATGAAAAAGGAAAACAAGATCACTGGATGGCTGGTGGGAGCCGGAAAATTATACGCGATAGCGACATTGCGTACACTAGCCCACACAAAATATTAACAACTGCCCAACGAAGGACTAGCGAAAAACTAGTTCCAGCTGCGACCACATGGCGGGAATTCAAAAGTCAAACACTAAGGAGGCAGCTTAGAAAAAATAAAACACAAGTGTTTTGATCAATTATTGAAGTAGTTTTTCAAAACACAGCTACTAAAGATAAGCATTCGCAGGTATGAAAATATGAATATAATTAAAATAATATATATAATATGTAAAAAGATAAAATTTTCAAAAAATTTATAATGAATATGGTTAATGGTTATAAAGGGTAAAATTGGATAAGCGTAAATAAGGAATTAAGTTATAAATTACCATAAGATTAATTAACTAAAATATTGATCACTCTAAAGAGAGGAAAGATGTCAACTTACATTAAATTAATAATACAAGTGTGAAAAAATTTCCTTAATATGGAGGGAAGCCACATAAATATAACAGAAAGCATTATAGAGTTAGTAAATTGCAATAAATGAATTTTTTGAAATGGCTATCCCAAACCTAAATGATAAAATTTCTGCTGAATAAAACAAACATTAAAAAATACTTTGGTATAAAATACTTAAATTTTATGAAGAGATTGTTTAGAATATGTATTTATGATTCATATTATATCAACTGAATAAAGCTAGTAATAATACTAATAAAATAATTTGTTATGTTGATATAAATGAAACCGCAATTAAAAAAGAACTAAGTTTTGGTGAAGAAATGTTTAACAAATCAAGAGATATAATACAATTAATAGAGTTGATTTTTAAAAAATATCAAATATTTAAAATGATAATGTAGATGATGTAAAATCTCACAATCGGTTCATGCCAAGAAATGGTTGCAAAAGATTTAGTTCATTTTTATCCCTCAAGAAAAGCGGCCAGACTGGTTACGTACTGGACAGTGACTGAAAATTCGTCCAGTGATCACCTAGTAATTGTGTTTGATTTGAATTTTGTTCCAGCCCCAAAGTAATCTCAAGTCCTAAGAAAATTCTACATCCATTGGGGTACAGACAAAAAGATATTCGATGAATTACTGTTGGAGAACATTCAAAAGTGCCTAAACGAACACTCAGAAGATATGCACATCCGAGCTGAACAAACAACGAAGTTTATTCACAGCACTTGTAGTGCAACCCTTAAGAACTACTTAACATGTACTCCCACAAAACAAATGGTGGGTCGAAGAGTTACAAGAAATGAGGAAAAGGGAAAATTTCGAAGGCTTATGAAGAACAGCAGAACACCTACCCTGAGACTTCTGCTAGTAGAAGAATACAATAGGCAAAGCAAGAATTATGCATGTCTTCTAAAGGAGAAGAAGAAAGTGTAATGGAGGAACTTAGTAATGAATAAGGAAAATGAAGATACTTGGGGGCCGGTTTACAAAATTCTTGCAAACAAATTAAAAGGTAACCAGAATTTGAAGAGCCTAACAAGACATGGGAGAATAATATCGATGATCAAGAGAATGCACAAGAACATTTTACATCTCTCCTGATATATGATAGTTTGAATGGAGAACCTGAGATTCATGAAGAGATGTGACACTGTGTGGATGAGTTTTCAGACACCCCAACAACTGAATACACAATGAAGGGTTTGTAAATAATCACGGAAGAAATTAAGAATAAGGAGGCAAGAGGGCGTGATGCAATCACTCCAGAAATTTTGAAGAGAGTATATCAATTAATACGACATGATCTTCTAGAATTAATGAATTAATGCCTGGCTAAAATAAAAAATTTTAAGTATATGGAAACAGATTTCTCAAGATTCTGTACAAAGGTTGAAACAAAGACCCCACAAAATCAAAATATAACATACCTCTAACACTTCTCTCAGTATTAGGAAAAGTGTTGGAACAACTGATAAATATGAAACAGTTATCGTTATTAGAGACTACACAAGGATTACATAACTAACAATATGACTTTCGGAAAGGAACAGGGACTGAAAGAGCGGTTCTGTATGTCGTCAATAAAATCCAAACAGAAAAGGAAACATGTACTTGGCATATTATTGGAGCAGAGCATTGGTCAATACTTGGTGGCCTGAGGTGCTCTGGAAACTCAAGGAAAAAGAATGACCCAGAAATATATATGGCATGATAAGTCCATTCTTCGAAGAGAGAGTGCGTATTTATGAAATTAATGGTTTCTGCTTAGAAAAACGAATGTCAAAGAGGTGTCCACAGGGATCAGTCCTTGGACCACACTTGTGGAATACACTTATTGACATAGTGCTTCGAGTAAATCATCCAGAAGGATGTAGAATATTGGCACATGCAGATGATGCACGGGTTGTAATTCCAGCGTAGAACAGATGAATATTTGATTCAAAAACAGAACGGAAGAAATCCTAAGGGAGGTAGAGGATTAGGGTAAAATTTGACTTTTCAGTCGAGAAAATTAATGCTATGATTATGAAAAGGGGTCTCCAGAGAACACCAATCATAATATTTAATGGAAGACCTGTTAAATGGAAAAAGGAACTCAAGTATCTTGGAGTTAAACTTGACAGCAACCATAGATTTCAAGACCACATTGAATACCTCATGGTTAAAGCAGTGAGCTTCTTCGCCAAGATCACAGCAGTATCTACAGCATCCTGGTGATTGGGCTTAAATACAATGAGTACTCTCTGCAATGAAGTTTTCTTAGGGATTGCTTTGTATGGAGTATATGTCTGGTATCCTAATAGAAGATTGGTAAACAAAAAGAAAATATTACTGAAATCCCAAAGAGCAGTCTTACTATTAATAACAAAGGCACATAGAACGAAATCTACTGAGCCCCTGCAAGTAATTGCAGGGGTATTTTGCACGGGATATTTTAGCAGAAGAAAAAAGGTTCACTGCTGGAAGAAATGAATGGCAAGAAAGAAGTAGTAGAGAGAAGCATTCCTAGAAATTTGGCAGGAGCAGGAGAGATATGATAGTCCGGAAAATGTGAGGGTTCACTTACAGAATCTTTCCAGATATTAAGGAAAGATATTGTCACCATTTGATAAAGGGTTATTATCGTAGTCAGATTTTAACAGGAAATGGAAACTATAAAGCCAAGTTACATGGATTTAACTTGGTGGAATATCCTCTTTGTTCGATGTGTAAAGTTGAAGACACTGTCCAGCATGTGACTCTGGAATGTACGAAAATTGATTACATTAGAATAGAGTTGTATATGAAACTGCAAACAGCAGAAGAAGAGCTATATATAAGAAGTATTTTATATCATAAACGAGATGTTTTGGTAAATTGGCAAAGGAAATCATCAATAGATTAAGGGAATTTGATGTGTGGTTATTGATGAATCCTCTAGAAGGGGAAACAGAGAATTCTCCATAAAGTATCTTGCCCATGGAATTGAGAGTGTGACAACCGTTACAGAAACCGAAAATTGGGAGCAGACCCAATTCCCAGATTTCACAATGAGTAAAACCGCTATATAGACATTGTATTGGGGATGGGCCCACTACTCAGCCTGGGATAATCCCAAAGCAAATCATACGAAAATTTTAAATTATTTATTAGCAGACTACTTATGAGCTGAAAGGCCTTGCCTCCCTCTCTGATGAACTGAAGATAACATATATGACGACCTGGCAATGAACCAGGAACTGATGGAATGGAGTAACAAAGACCAAGGCGAGATAAAAAGGGAAACGAACCAGGTATTATGCAGACAATACCAAAATTAATTTGGAACATTATCTATACAAGATTAATGACCAAAGGATTGACTACATTGGGAGGGGTACCGAAAAAATTTCCTGAGGACCCCCTTTCCACTGAATGTTGACACAGAGGGATTGAATCGAAAGTATAATATCAGTTAATTAGTCAAGTAGTTAGTGTCGCTATATAATGACATATATATATATATATATATAAACTAGTATAGATTCCGGGCAGTGTGAGGAACTGGATAGATGGCAGGTTAACCGTACGAAACCACTTCTCCAGACTACTTGTATGTATATATAATAGAATAAAATCGAAGAGTTGGAAAAATGCGTTGTCCCGATATCAAGCCAAAGAGAGGCCAAAAGAAACAAATGGGAAATTAACAGTAAAAGTAAACTCTTTTATCCCTTTATTACCCAGAAAGGGCAAATGTGCGGGTGTGATAAAAAAGCGTGTCCCGCCCTTAGTTGGCTACGTAAAAAAAATGTAGGATAAGATAATTAATTTTTTTAATTAGCCATTGTGTTTTTGTACTTTTTTATATAAATTTTAAATTTAAATTATTTATTAAATTTTTTTTAAAACCTCCATCGCTTACAAACTTACATGTTGTTTTGTTTTGTATTTTTTTTAAATACATTGATGAAAATATTTTATTACTAAACAGTATATTGTATACAGCATTTTGCAAACTGGTGGCCACTGAAGTTCATTATTTACTAAAGCCTAGACGTAAAACAGGTGACGTAGGAGTGTGTGTGTAATTATTTTTTATTGCCATATGCACGCCTACCATTTACTGGGCTCTTTGGCTTGCTAATATTTATATAAGGCAGAATAAATTATTTACAGTATTATACTTCTTGCACTGAGGAAAGAGGATCATTTATAAATATCTAGGATCCACAAGAATAATAACTGTAATTTCTTTCAATTTCTTCGAATCAAATTGTTTTGCATACATTTTACACTTAACAAAAAAAATTGAAGTTAAATATTTCGTATGTTGGAGGAAGTGGGCTATGTTGATGGAGTGAAATAAATAGTCTTATATTATGATATACGTGTTTTAATTTTTTTTTGTTGAACTCAGGTGTTTAAGTGTAGGTACGGGCAGGGTCTAAGCTGCATGCCAGAGAACGGTAGTTCTGGTGTTCCAGTCTTAATAAAATATAGCGGTTTCGAAAGCAAATTCAGTAAAACGACGTAGGTTTGTCGTATAAAATTAAATCACACTCATTTTATTAGCTTTCAATCCATTATTCATTCTTAAACATTTGCATTCATAAATAATAAATGTTTTGTTTTAATGAGTTTCTTTCTTAGGCGCATCTCTAAACAACAGACTGTGAGGTATGAAGTTTTTTAATGCTATTGGGAGATAGCCACTTACTGAACAGCAAAGTGACAGCTAGTTTAGTACTTAGTTACTTAGTTTAGCATAGTTTGGTGTTTTAAATCTAAAAAAGAATTTCCTTTGGGAGATCACCGATTAATTTGCGCAGTAATCAACTGTTATGTCTGGTGAGGGAGCTTTTGGCAATCAAAACTGAATAAATTTTACATAAATCATACATAACCCTACAGATCCTTGATTAAACTCAGGTTTTGATTTTCATACATCGACGCTGGAAAGCAGAAATGTGGTAACTACGTGATATTTGCACAGATACAACCCAAAAACAATACCCTAATTCTTGGCTATTGGGTAAAAAATATTTCTTTCTATTTGGGTTGCCATTATCAGTTAAAAATCTAGGCCAAGATAGCATTATTTTAAAACTCTCCTTTCACATCAATTGATTGTCTTTGCCAATATATTTGTAAGTATTTTACTGTAAAACTCAACTTACCCGGGCAAAGCCGGGCCGGTTCGCTAGTAAGACACACTGGAGAGCCGAAAAAACTGGTATAGGCGTGCGTATGCAAATAACAGAAGTATGGAACCAATCAGAGTAAAGCGATGCGGTCGGCAGCATAAGACAACAAGCGTCTGGCAAAGTTGCTAGATCGGTTACTGCTGCAACAATGGCAGGTTATCAAGATTTAAGTGAGTTTGAACGTGGTGTTATAAACGGCGCACGAGAGATGGGACATAGCATCTACGAGGTAGCGATAAAATGTGGATTTTCAAGTACGCCCATTTCACAAGTGTACCGTGAATCCAGTAAAACATCAAATCTTTGACATCGCTGAGTCCGGAAATAGATCGTGAACAAACGGGACAAACGACGACTGACGAGAATAATTTAACGTTACACACGTGCAACCCTTTCGCAAATTGGTGCAGATTTCAATGCTGGGGCATCAACAAGTGCCAGCTTGCGAACTATTCAAAGGAACATCATTGATATGGGCTTTCTGAGCCGAAGGCCCACTCGTCTACCGTTGTTGACTGCACGACACAAAGCTGTATGCCTCTCCTGGGCCCGCCAACACCACCATTGGACTGTTGATGACTGGAAACACGTTACCTGGTCTGACGAGTCTCATTTCCAATTGTGTCGGGCGGATGGACTTGTATGGGTATGGAGACATCCTCATGAATACATGTTTAAGCTGGTGTAGGCTCTGCCATGGTATAGGGCGTGTGCAGTTGGCGTGAAATGGGACTCCTGATACGTCTAGATACTACTCTGGCAGGTGACAGATACGTAAGCATCCTGTGGGATCACCTGCACCCATTCATGTCCATTGTGCATTCCGACGGACGTGGACAATTCCAGCAGGACAATGCGACACCTCACACGTCGAGAGTTGCTACCGAGTGGCTCCAAGAACACTCTTCTGACTTTAGACTCCTCCATCGGCCACCTCAATCACCAGACATGAACATTATTGAGCATATCTGGGATGCCTTGCAACGTGCTCTTGAGAAGAGATCTCGACTGCCTCACACTCCTATGAATTTGGGACTGCCCTGCAGTATTCATTGAGTGAATTGCCTTTTGTATACCTTCAGACATTAGTTGAGTTCATGCCATGTCGTCTTGCGGCACTTCTGCGTGCTCGCGGGTGTCCTACGCGATATTAGGCTGGTGTACCAGTTTTTTTCGCTCTTCACTATATAAACACACATGATATCTTTCTTTTCAAATGGCAATTCCTTCATACAGAACACCAAACCAATACCAATGAATTGATAAAACGTTGTTAGGCCATTAACTATCCGTACCTATTTAAAATGTCTACCACATTATATTTTCTACATTATACTTATAAATGATTAACAGTTATAGTATAAGCATAGACATAGATTATTCATACAGGTTAACTGGGTAGAAAACAGATTTTTAATTTTTTTTAATACCATGCTTAATGCAATTACGTTATTTTATCAATACCATTCATATTATTATAAACACCAATTATTCCTTCTAATGATTGGACCATTATAATTACCATTTATTCCTTCTAATGATTGGAGCTTCCATTCCAGTATTCGTGGCCAGAACACAATATTAGAAAACTACCAATTTGCTATACCGCCACAACGCACACATAAATACCGGGATGAATAATTGTGAACGAGCAGTATTTGATAATTTCGATGCCATGTAATAAAATGAAGAGCACTGAAATTGTGTAAAATTTTAGTCGATATAATTTCATATCGTGATAAGTTTTATATTCCATTTGATATCGATCATTTTATATATGGTTGTGTAATTTTGAGTGTACATTTTTATGTAAAGCCTCAAACGTGAAATATGCTCTAAAACAGATTATTCAACATTAATAATAATTCCATAAGGGGAAAAAAATTAACATTTAAAAAATAATATTATGAAGGTTAACAAATAAATGTAAGGAGTTAACAAAATTGTCCTTCCAACTGAAACAAATAACTGTAATCTTAACCAATATGAAAACTTTTGTGTGATAGTGTTTCACTCAATCACTTTATATGTTCTGAAAATACATAAATCGGAGTTAAGAAAATGTGACAGTTTATGGAAACAATGTGATTATATAACTTTCGAATGAAGAAGAATAAATATAAACATAATTAACAATTTATTTTCTTTTTAGCTTCATATATAGTTATGACAAACAAATTAAGAACAAGCTTTAAATAATATTCTGAAACATCGGAAAACGCAGTGCCAAAATTATCTGGAAAAAATTGAGCTGTAATTCTGTCATGATAATGTATACGTGGCGTTGAGTTTTATTAATGCAGACGTTGTGCAGAATTAGTTTTCTCCTGAATTTGAAGTGTAGATATTTGAATTGAAACAGACTGAAATAATGAGCGTCTCGTCTCTCTGGATGATTCATTACTCACGTCGGGCCGCTATGCCGAGTGCTCTCGTCCTATCGGCGTGTAATTGCCAGTACGAACTTTATGATGGAACCGTGCGGGTAGTGAGGGGGAATGAAAACGGGGGCACTAGTGTTTTAGGTATGAGTATAGAGGGGAGAGAAAGAGGGCAGTAGGAGTAGCAGTCGAGGGAGCGGAAATAGAAACGGTCGTGGATGAAACAATTATTTCTTTCCCGATAAGAAATGAGCACCCTTTTACCCTTTCCCTTCTCTACATCACATGGCGTGACAAAGAGTTATTAATCACGGGGGCTACTTACCCCGTGCAGCTCATTGTTCCAGGGGTTAAATATACCGTCGGCGTAGCCCACCCCCTTCCCAGGAAAGCCAACCCTCCAGTTCACGAGGGAACGTACAGGTATGGTCCGTGTAGCGTTTCGATTTCGACCCGCCCACTTAACTCGCTTGGCCTTGTGATAGCGTGCCTGGCTCACATTCGCTGTGTCGCCGCTTCGATCAACAACAGCTTCGGTGTGGAAACTTGCTGTGGTGTGGTTTGTGGTCCACATTCCACCGCTATGTTGCTGTAGTCACTCCCTCCCCGGACGTGACTGCAAGTGCTTGTAGAGACACAAGTGCGGACAGCGGAAAACACGCCTATTCTGTCTCCAATGGAGCACGTGCACATGGATGTGTACGTGTGTACATGGATGCGCACAGAAGAACGAAAGAAAACTGGTCAAATACCAACTCTCACATGAACCTTAATACGTGTTGCCAATAGGAATCTAATATGTTGTTTGTCAACGTCTCCGTGACGATTCTATTTACAAGAAAATATGGCAATGCAAATCATGCGATTAGGGTCATTTTCATTTAATAATCACACGTGCATGTCGAAAGTACTTTGTATGAGATACTTAGTATTACCTAAAAAATCAAAACCGAAGTGATTAATTTTATAAATCNCATGTCGAAAGTACTTTGTATGAGATACTTAGTATTACCTAAAAAATCAAAACCGAAGTGATTAATTTTATAAATCTTAAGTTGTGTGTATGCAATAGAAGATAATTTATTTTTATTTCTTTAGGGTTTCTGTGTATTGAAAAATAGTAAAATCCCACTTGATATGAATTGAAAATTTTATCTGCATTCAGCATGGACACCGGCATATCGAACATATTAAAATTAATCAAATTGTGCCAAAATACGTNCATGTCGAAAGTACTTTGTATGAGATACTTAGTATTACCTAAAAAATCAAAACCGAAGTGATTAATTTTATAAATCCTAAGTTGTGTGTATGCAATAGAAGATAATTTATTTTTATTTCTTTAGTGTTTCTGTGTATTGAAAAATAGTAAAATCCCACTTGATATGAATTGCAAATTTTATCTGCATTCAGCATGGACACCGGCATATCGAACATATTAAAATTAATCAAATTGTGCCAAAATACGTCAGCTGCATTGCCAGACACGGGAAATGCTGTAACCCTTCCAGTCCCATACTAATTGTTAACGAGAGGGAACTAACTAACTGCCTTCGGCAATGATCCTTAATGTGTACAGTTTAGTCATATTATTACTTCATCTGCACCATCATATCTAAAGTGGACACAGGGTTAAAGGAAAATAATACTGAATAGGTAATGACTATGGTCTCAAAAATTCACCTAACTACAGAAGAACGATAAATTATCAAATTTATATAATACTGATTAATATTTACAAGTGGAAAAGCCATACAGATCATTGTTTCTTTTTTTTTTTTGTTTATTATTTATATATATATAATTATATACTTTATTATTATAAGAAATTATTTCTTGAAATGAAATTAACGAGTACTCGAATAATTTACAAAAGGACCTACTAAATCCACCCGTTATAAATTCACAAAAAAAATAAACTTTAAAAACAATAATGTACTTCATTATTTTGAGAGAAAATATACACAAAATATGTTATAATTTGTTAAACCTATTTGCCAAGAAATAATTATAGAAAAATTATATTTCATAATGTGATCTTAAAGAGACATTTTGAACGTTGTGTAGTGTTAAGGTGCAAAACATCACGAAGATGTCAGAAGACGAGTCAGAAAGCTGAAAATCCACATCGTGCAGGAACTGGAGAGCTGACGGAACCAATGCAGCGATTTCAAAAGTTTAAGTGGAAAATGAGGGCAATTTAATTCAGCAAAGTAAGACCCTCGCTACAAAAAAATCACAAAATGCGAAAAATATGTTATTGTATCACAGTTATCAGAGAAAAGAAACACGCCAGTACAGAAAAGTAGCACACTGTACTCACCAAGAGGGGTTAAAAATGATAATTGGTTGTAGAATTTTATATTAAGAAATTTTAAAAATATCTTACAAATATTTTTCTTTCAAAATAATATACTTCATGTATAGGAACATGGTGTAAAGTAAATTATAAGAAACAAACAAACTAAGTTCCCAACTCTTATCCGTCCCAGAAAAAAAGGGGAACACACACAAAATAGTTCATGGCGATGTAAAATCAGCGGCATAAATCCTTGAAACTGTCGGTGTTGTATGCCTAGGAAGGCGGACCAGTAAACAACATATTACTTCTGGAACCAATACTATAATGCATGACGATGCTTGATCACTGGTGGAAGGCGAACGAACAACGCGTAGAGCTGAGTGGAAAAATTATTTCTTTGTGATAGACCAGGCCGGCCCTGAGTACACAGTGGGCAGGTCCCTGAAAGAACGCCGGCCTCTAAGTGCAGACCCATTGGAACTGGGATGGACTGAAATAAACATTTACATACCACGATTCACTGCAAAGCAAATTTAAATTATATTCGTAATTAAAATCATACATTCTTATATGAAATTAATACTGAAGTAACACAATCACCATTTAGAGATTTCAGTTTAATATTACTCTAAAATTACCACGTACACTCTTTCTAGATAAGGGAGAAAAATCAATACATACAAAGTTAAAAAGAATTGAAAACTAACTTTCTTAAAAATTAGGCAAAATTTTAAAATGACATAGGAACAGCTGACAAAATGCTGACTGTTTATCAGTTGAAATGCCGAAAAGCGGAAGGTATATTAGCTGCTGGTTGTATAGCTCTTAATCAGCTGCAATTAGAACAGCTGCTTGTAATTAGCTGAATGTCGGTTAACTGCCTCTCAGACCGGTAGTTAATGGTTCGCTTACTTCGAGTATCATAATTTTTCTCGATTTTGTGTTCTCATAGCTCGAAGTACGTTTTGTGGTTGACATTCTATACATAACAAATAGGTAACAGGAGACTGAAGCACATCATCGTTGTAAAGTGCGTTTTGTATATTTAAGTATGTTGAGTGATTATCACCGAAATATAAAAATTAATTGTTGATCATTATTGTACTTAATTTTTAAGCCAACATTTTTATAATGTTCGTATAATAGATTATTTGATAATGAGAAGTATGGTGTAAATGGAAAAATCTTTGTTAATTCTGTTAAGCGCAATTACAACTCGCGAGTCCGATAGTAGGTGAAGCGCCTTTACAAGTGCGTGGAATTATGCAAATTGTGTTATACGCCACAATTATGAATTAAATGAGTTGATGGTTATTTCTGCCAAGAGCCTATCCCTAAGTTCTTTAAGTAAGAAATACACATAAGGAGCTATCAAAATTTACCAAAATCATAAATCCATTAGCTTTGCTTAAAAATAAAGGACTGTCCGCTTAAAACAACACATTAATATGCAAATTGATGTGGATACAAAAATTATATAATTACTGAGTCACGACTTACCAAATTATTAACTTCCATTTACTCTTGATATTCATAGAGAGTTACTAATAATATTAAACTTAAACGAGTTCTACCTATCATCTTATGATAATACATTGTAGTAATGTGGAATTATTCCAGCTAATGTGCCGACTTTTTATAGATATATGAAAGATTTGTTTATGACGGACAGTAAACAGCTTGAAAGAAAACACAAAGATGTATAAACGACAACTTAACACATTTTCTCTCATTTTCTAATGTAACATTTACACTTCTCGTTTAATAAATGTAAGTCATGAGTTCAACTAATGCTGTTTAACACAAAAGAAAACATTCGCTGGTAACAACATTGTGCATTTACGATTTGTCACCTATTTTAAAACAGTGATCTTCTTATTTTAACGTGTTATTCAAATATCTGTAAAAATTAAACAGATGGAAAACACTCTTTGTGCTATTAAATTACGGTGTCCAATATTTCCATTTAGCTTTAGATACGGTATTTTGTCACAGCTAAAGTATATAACAGAATTGCATACCCACGCCTTGTCTTCATCCAGTGACCAGGTGGTCACATGCGCTACATCATCATGTTACTTCAATACTCCCCCTCCATGCCATGGCTTCTTCCTGTGATGAGGTGGTTACATGCGCTACATCATCATGTTACGTCAGTATAACACTTATTCGCTGATGGAGAAGATTTTACTACGACATCGAGGAAGTTTCTCCACGTCGGAGGCGATGATGG
The DNA here is from genome assembly GCA_002778355.1 of Clitarchus hookeri. Lineage (NCBI taxonomy): Eukaryota > Metazoa > Arthropoda > Insecta > Phasmatodea > Phasmatidae > Clitarchus > Clitarchus hookeri. The sequence continues at coordinate 212,853 of NQII01004827.1, read as the reverse complement.
TGGTTGCAGATAACAACTATTAAACTCTTCACAAACAGGAACAGGGTGGACATTCGGGGAAGGCCAACTTTATGAAAGAGGTAAATTAATTTTGTATTTTTAAAGGTATCGTTTCATGCCAGGTTATCTGAAATTTATGTAACGCTTTTCATTATAATTTAAGTATATTGATAAAGCATGCTCATTTATATTGTAAGTCAGTTTCAATACGCAAATAAATATGAGGAAAGATTGTAATTTTTCAAGTATGGTAAATTTTGGTACCATTGTTTATAAATGTTTTTTATAATATCGGAAACTTTATTTTTCAGTCTGCTAACTATAATAATAACCCTTTTCCAGACTGTTTAATAGCACACCTTAATATTGGATGTCATTGCGTTATAATATGAGGTAATTTTATATATATTATTGTAAATTAAAGAGGGACGAGTAATATATTTTGTATGTTTTTGCCAATGTATAATCTTTTGGTCGGAAGATTTAAGAAAAGAGTAAAAAATTGAATTTTTCAGGATGTGTTCTGTTACTTAATCTTCCTACTAATATTTTAGCTATGAAACATGTTTTGTCGTTACATACTACGACTAGTATATGTTGAGTTACATGATTGTGGAGTTGGAGTGTGTTTTGTGCACGTGACATTGTTATGGGACACTGTTGAGTGTACAAATATCTGAGCTAATCTTTTTCCATACCAGTCATGTTGGTAGAGTTTTTGTTGGCCGACTGAGGTCATTTCAAAATAATAAATTGTTTTACTGAATGTGTTGATTATAATTATATTGTAAGCACAATCATTATCAAAAGAGATATTCCGCAGGTGTGCGTACTGCCTGGGTGCAGCAATGAAGTAGTCCTTGCAGACGCCGCTGAAGGACACCGTCTACCGTTCTCTTTGGAGGATGGTATGGACAGCATGTGACAGGGCTCTTCAGTAAGGACTGCGCGATGACGTAGGTGAGTCCGCTTATTATTATAAAATCCTGAAGATCTTCCCTCCCATTTCATCCCAAAAATGTCCTGTAATTAGTGTAGTATATATGGCAAAAATAGTGACTTTGATGATGAGGAAAGATTACACAAGGGAAAATTTTAAACTGTGAGCAAAATCCCTCAAATACAGGGGCAACATCGTAGAGATTAGAAGAGTTACCACACTAATTCCTAGAAACATTCGCCAGACTCTCCCTGTAGTACCAAGAGGAGCTCGTTCTAACAAGTTAAATGAGTGAGTCAAATCTTCGAATCAGTGGACTCTCAGTTGTAAACTCTCTCTCAGAAAAATTATGAGGGCGCATTTAATAGCTGGCGTCTCTGCTGGGAAGTTCTCTGGTAATATACTCAAAATTTTGTATGGGAAATTTCTTGAATTCTAGGAAATAATAGTGTAACCTGCAGGACCAAGTGCAGTAGTGAAACCACTTACTGACTCTTTACAACAAAAATAGTGATGTAATTAATGACAGTATTCTTAAGTAATTGTAAAAGGCAGGAATGTTTGTAATGCCTTAAAAGTACTCAAGGCCACGGTGGGGTATAAAATAAATATCACTGCTACATGTACACGTGTATACATCTATCACATATCGATCTTTGTACGAAAATATTNTGCTTCGAGGAAGAGTAGCCTAAGTTCAAACACTCTTCCCCGTTCAGCGCTACATGCTTTGTTTCGCCTAACCGCGATATTATTTCTCCACTTACGTGGAATGCATTGCAATAAACGTGGCCAGAGATGGTTATGAAGCTAATAAATATAATAATTTTTGTTTTATTAATATTTTACTTTAGTGAATAAGCAGCTTGATGTTTAGAAACATTGGGCTCTAATTATATCACTGAATATATTGTGTCGCTGGGGCACTCCCTGCGAGACGTTCTAAGCAGTTGACGTGAAATATTAAACAAGATTTTATTTATATATTACATAAATACATACGCTAAGCTGCATACAAGTATTTTTCATTATTATTTATAAATTGAATATATGCGGCAAATAATATTTTACGAACAGTGCTACATAATACAATTTCTGCCGAGAATAATTTGAATTTGAAACGGTAAAGAAAATGTGAAAACGTAAAAATGTGAAGAGTGTGAATCTCTCTTACGTCGTGGTTTAACAGTTCTTGAAGTTTGCAAGCGATCATGCCAATCAAAATTGTGGTCTTTTATTTCGCCTCATTGGGAAAATTGTGTGTTCTTAAAAAAGCAGTATTGATTAAGTCGCTTTAAAGCTGTAAGCAATATGAGACGTAGTAATGTTATGTGATTTCAATTCGATTTTGAAATCATGCGTAAATTATTACTAAACATTAACTTACATATATTATACAGAATGATTCACGAGGAATTACCGCCACTCACATGGCTTACTGCTCAAGTCATTTGGAGGAAAATCTGTCATATGACTGTAGGTCCAGTTCCCAATATTTACAGCCTAAAACGAAAAATTGTAAACGCAATGCAGTGAACAGCTGTGTGTGTGGGTATGGATGAAGGATTGTTTACCAAAGGACTGCACAAACACGTGAGGAGCTACTTGCGTGCATCATGCATGCCGCTACAGACACAGTCGTGTGCAGCTGCGTAGAACGACCCGTGCCGTTCATAGGTATGGAGGTAGACGGAAACATTTTGAACATATCTTGTAAGATTGTTACGCTCAATTTCGATGCTCAACTGTAAACAATAGAGTCTGTAATTACATAAAAGTATTTACTCCACAAGGGTTATTCTTTTTTCTTCGCCTTTCCAATTTTTCGAATTACTCTGTAAATATTTGTAACATGACCCCCATTCATGTGACACGCTTTGCTCCAAATTACTTTAGGAAAAAGCCCTGTGAGTGGCGGTATCTCCTCGTGAATCTTCCTGTATGTTTAAATGTTTCTANTAAATTTCTTATGCATTCTCCACGTTTGTATTTATTGTAAAATCTCTAGAAAATGTTTTTAGGAAGTTAAGAAAATCAGTTGTTTGGCTTTAATTTAGTGGTGTATACAACTTGTAGAGGCGGTTTTTGGGTTCAGTATTTAAAAGAGGACATAACTTCGGAATATTTGATTTCTNTTATTTCTTTGTACACCTTTTAAAGTTTTTAATTAATTTCATCGTGTAAATAATACGTTATGTTAGTAAGGCTATCGTCATTCAAACACATACGTGAATGGGATAGATTCTTAACATACCGTAATTTTCAGTCTATAATTAAATACTACAACAATTAGATAGACATTTGTATCAGGTGCGGAGGCCAGATTTTGAAAGTTAGAAGAAAGTAGTTCTGATATTGTAGTTTTGCTAACATAACCTTCATTCCTCCTTGTGTGTTGTGACACATAAAGCCATAATGTTTATGTTTTTATTAGCTGTTGGTTACGTTTCCCTAAAAAAAAGTATTCCTTATGCTAGTGACTATGAGGTTTTACCGTTTTCAAGAATAAAAATTTCTCTGGTTGGTGAATTCAAAAAGCAAGTGGGGTGGATTTGTGTTTATTCATGATCACTTTCATTTTGTTAATTTATTTTTTTTTATCCATAAATGGTTTTCTCATACAAATATAACTATTTATTTAAATTGTTGCGTGTTGTATTTATTCTTCATTTCGCACCCATATTTGGCTATATATATGACAGTGAGAAATTGACTCATTGGAGATGGTTGGACCGTTATTGTTTACGTGTTTAGAGGAACTGTGAGTAAATCTGAATGACGACATCGTTAAAGGATCGGATTTCGGAACGACGAAGTTGCTTGTGAATAGGGCATAGCGTAGCGGCTGAGAAGCAAATCCGCTTTGCATCAAATCGTATCCCTTTAGAAATAATATAAATGTAAGCACTTAATATTGTTCTTATTTTCTGAATAGATTGGAATGCTGCTTCATTCTTTACACAACCCCGTTTTTACGCGAGTTGCATAAAAGTCTTAAAATGCCTACACATCTAATTGTACGCGGTTTTAAAGTATGCTGTTGCAATTGGTGATATGAGACTTAAGCGATCTTTCAATGGTAGAGTGTAATAACAGTCAAGATTCCTCAGAGATGGTTGTATATTAAAACTAAGAGAATATTCACTCAAGATTATCATGCAATTAGCGTTAAGGTAGTCCGCGGAAGATTTTGAAAGGATTATTTAAAAAAATCAAACTGTTATTATTAGCTAGCTACGCTAATTGTATACATGTTGCAAATAAAAGGTTCCCTCATTGTTCATAATGCTCAAGTCTTATTTATGAAGGCTATCTTGATAGTCGACACACCGTAACTGTTGACATCATCTTCGAAAAAACTTCTATTTAGAGTTATAGTGCGATATATCAGGACATTTTGGGCAAATAGCGGCGCCATTTACCGCCGGTGAACGGGATTATAAACATATGCGACTAGTGGAGTATTCCTGCCCTCCTCAGAACTATTGATATATAATGTTCGGAAATTATCCGCCAAAATGTCAAATATATTCATTCAACTTTCCCCGCCACATATTGTACAGGGAGGATGGAACCGTGAAGAATACACTTTACAGTTCATAATAAGAAGCCATCGCGCAATTTGACGTTAAGTTGCAAGTTTCTTATAACGTATTAAAGTTCTTTATTCACTGGCCGTTTTGTTGCACGAGATCAAACTGGAACATGGTGCTGCCAAACTGTAAAGTAATGTGGTAAGCGCATAGGGGGTAGTTATGGATATGCATCGAAAACAAATAATTGATTAGTAACTATTGACTACACTGATGAGCCATTACATGATGGCCGCCCAAGGCGAGGAAGGTTGGCCGATGGAGGCGTGGCATATTTCTAGTGGAATTCGTGACGTCAGGCCTAAGGCAGGGATTAAGATGACTTCACGTTAGACGTAACACGCATCACGCTATACGTTTACGTGTACGTAAAATGTGTTTTTGGGTGGTATGTCATTATGCTTCACGTAACCAGTAACCAGTGTGTACCGAATAAAAATGTCGGGGATTCGTTTTGTTGCTTTTTAGATTGAAATCTTTAAAAATTCAAGTCATACAGTCGTATTTGCGTTTTAATATTGATGTGGCAAGAACAGGTTGCAAAAATATGGCTCTCGCGATTTATAAAAACTTTGAAATCATTTGAGACATGACCTAGGAGATAGCCATAACCTACAGAACGAAATGAGTCTGGGAGATGTTAACGTATTTTTCGTGCATATGGAATACATCGTATATAATAAAATCTAATATGATGTGGAAATTAAATTGTGTTTAATGAAGTAGGTTTACTAAAAATTGCAAACTTAATGGTAAACATTCTGCATTTCATTTACGCATTTTTACACCTCTGAGAAACATATTTAATGAACTGTGGCAATGTAAAGCTCCCTAAATATTTACGAATTGAAAACAAAATTATTGTCGCCTAACTTTTATTATTCCTTTATCCTAATTTCTGGGAGAAAATTATGTACGCGGTAGACGAATTAAAAAACGTGAGTAGNAACTTTTATTATTCCTTTATCCTAATTTCTGGGAGAAAATTATGTACGCGGTAGACGAATTAAAAAACGTGAGTAGGCGACATCACGAAAATAAAAACAAACTAAAGAAAAACAAAGACAACTTAGCATGAAAAGCAACGATAACACAACATNAACTTTTATTATTCCTTTATCCTAATTTCTGGGAGAAAATTATGTACGCGGTAGACGAATTAAAAAACGTGAGTAGACGACATCACGAAAATAAAAACAAACTAAAGAAAAACAAAGACAACTTAGCATGAAAAGCAACGATAACACAACATCGTTCCATTTGTGATTAGCCAACGATATCACGTGGTGCAGAGTCACGTATTACGTATCACGCATCACGCAAATTTAGACGTTGACAAGCTTTTCCATCACGTGAACGTTACGTGAAATGATCGTAATAGGTAGCCTTGAAACACATTAGTCAGGACGTAGCCAGCTTACATGAACGTGTTGCTCGTTACTTCTTATGTGATANTAGGTAGCCTTGAAACACATTAGTCAGGACGTAGCCAGCTTACATGAACGTGTTGCTCGTTACTTCTTATGTGATACGTGAAGTCATCGAAATCCCGGCTTAAACCTTTATGACTGGAGATGGAGAGTGTTCTTGGTTGAAAAATAGCGTGCCATGTAAAAGCAAACTCGTCGCTGACGGCGCACCAAACTTTTAAACGGTTTGTAATCTTAGAAGATCTGTACATAGATGTATCACGCTTCTTACGGCATGCTTCAATTATTTTCTATCTTTAATACTATTGTGTAATAATATTTATTTAAAGATTCTTTGTAACCTTTGAAAGCTTGCACTTAAATGTTCCACATGTGGTAAACTTTTATCCTATTTGCTTAGCAAGGCAANTAGGTAGCCTTGAAACACATTAGTCAGGACGTAGCCAGCTTACATGAACGTGTTGCTCGTTACTTCTTATGTGATATGTGAAGTCATCGAAATCCCGGCTTAAACCTTTATGACTGGAGAGTTTTCTTGGTTGAAAAATAGCGTGCCACGTAAAAGCAAACTCGTCGCTGACGGCGCACCAAACTTTGAAACAGTTTGTAATCTTAAGGATCTGTACATAGATGTATCACGCTTCTTACGGCATGCTTCAATTATTTTCTATCTTTAATATTATTGTGTAAAAATATTTATTTAAAGATTTTTTGTAACCTTTGAAAGCTTGCACTTAAATGTTCCACATGTGGTAAACTTTTATCCTATTTGCTTAGCAAGGTAATTAATGTATTAAACGAACCATATTTTCTTATTAGAATCAATATTTGACCGTACAAGTCACGCTACATTAAAAAATCGCCAATTCTTGCATAGTGTTTTTTTTTCCTAAATGGCTAGTTTTCAAAAGCCAGACTTACTAGAGAAACTTCATCCAAAACCAGTTGACACTAACCCTATTCATTACAAATAAAATAAACTACTTTAAAGAAAAAACATTTCATTATGGACATGACTTTATTGTATTGATGAAATACGTACACTCTTGCTAGTAAGCGAGCCAAGTGAGGGAGAAACGAACGCATTACACAAAACGTTTTACAGTAAATGCATAAAAATTTTTTCTATAAATTTCTTAATATCATAAGTTCTGTTCTTAATTTAATTCAACATAATGTTTATGCGTTCTGTACATAAAAGTAATAAATACAAAACTTACAGCTGTCAAATATATGAGTCAAAGCACAGTCTGTGTGTAAAACTACAAAAGAATTTCACAATACGCCGCAAATACAATACCTAAATTACTAAATCAAAATACATTACATAAGGAAACTTATCTGTATGCAAAAGAATAAACCAATTATAAGACACGTAGTAAGTACAAACTTACAGCGATTAACAAATAAAAATACATTTTGGAAAAAAAATGTCACGCCAAGAAAACAAAATTATATTCTTAAATACAATAGCACATACCTACAAGTCTCAAAACAATCTGCAAATCAAAACTACATTATAGACAGCAAAAATGTTCTACGAGAAAGCAAAATATTGTTCTGAAACACGCAAATACAAGACTTGGCAAATTAACAATACATTATGGACAATAATATGCCCTGTAGAAGAAAGTAAAAATCTATATAACACATAACAGATACAAGATTTACAACACTTGCAAAGTTAAAAATACTTTATGAAGGACATGGAAAATGCTATTATAAAAATTAACTCTTTCAAGATATACAAAAATCTGCAAATTAAGAATGCATTACAACAAGAAAATGTTCTCTGCAAGAAAACATATACAGTTCTGAAATACATAAGAAATGCAAGATTTATAATATTTTGAAAATTAAAAATACCGTATGAAGAAGAACATTTTCTGTACGAGAAAGTATAAATGTGTACAGCCCAAAATAAATATAAAGTTAAACAACTGTAGATATAAAATCAATAATTCATTTAATGAACAATATGTAATTCGTAACATTTCCAAGACTCAACAACAATTGGCAAATTAAAAATACATTATCAATCATGATGTGACTTTTATGCAATAATTATATAACACAGTAATGAAATAACTTCAATTGTGGTTCAGCTTTCGGAAGAAAAAAATACTGCCTCACTGCAAAAAATTTTACATCTTTTTTTTCTAGGAGACAGAGACGAACTTGTGTGTTTTTCAGCGTATTTTTTATTCGATGAATTTCGTTGACTGACTCCATTGGGGAATTTCACTGGTACGAAAATTGTTAGCGTTACAAAAGTTGCAATCATTTTTTCAAGGATATCATTAATTTACTTCTGTCGAAATAGTGGTGGTAATTGTTTTTAGCCGCCATGCTTTATGCGAAACGTAGGGCCCAGACACCGCTGAAAAATAGTTTCCATTTCGTGGACTTTCTCCTGGAACGTATGTGAAGGCTCGAATAAGCCACCACAGGGCAGATGCTGTGCCCACGATGACATGTTCAAGTAATTTTTTGCATTAGAATTCCAACCCAGTGAAATTTTTTTACTAGCCAGCCTGCTAAGTATTGGAGTTCATCTATGAAACACTCTTCTAAAACTGGATTTTCTGTATTAACTGGCAGCAGTTCTATTTTAGCCAGTAAATTAGAGCCACCTTCAGTATCATGTTGCCTTTCACAGTTTTCAACAATACCGGTACTTTTAAAAACACTACTGACAATGAATTCTTCCGGTCCAGCTGCACCATCTTGTGTGTTCAATTCAATCTGAACTATACTTGGGTTTTTTCCGCAAATTATCATTCTCAGCCGGTTTAGTGCATCAATATGAGACGAACGGTCATTCACTCCTCCTTATGTCATTTTGGCTGAACAAATTTTATAGGCAGTCTTGGTTGGCTCTGTGGGACAGAATGTATTTAATGCTGGGGTACTGCAGTTGCAGATCCGAAAAGAACTGCTTGATGGAAGTTATGGATGTAATAATGGCCTTCCGAAAAATTTGTAGTGATTTTTGCCCCGTAACATTTAATTTCATCAATATTTCCTAACAGTAAATCTAAAATGCGATTTTGTGCTTTTTTATTCAAAATAAAGCACATTTGGGTTGAAGTTTTTCAAAATATTGCTTGTTTAGAACATAACTGCTCATCAGATCAAACCAGGAGTTTATTAAATCAATGAAATCTGCAATGATGGTGGCTTCCTCTAGTTTGCTATATTTTCTAATTGCAGTTGCTGTTGTGTGAGATAGAAACTCAGCGGCCAGTCTGACTTTCTCTCTTTGAGTTTTTCTACATTATACATTAAGTGTGACATTAACGTGGGACAAGAATGCACTTCTAAAGATGAGATATTCACAATTAAATCCTTTACTGAATATTTGTTAGCAAAGTTTCCATTGGGCCACATGAAACCATTGTCAAGGAACCAGTTTCTAATGAGTTTGAGAAGATGTGGCACATCAGGAAAAAAGTAAATGAAGTATTCACTTGATACTGGATAACTGAATGTTATATTGGAAACAGACACACCTAATCCTTTCCAAAGTGCTAAGTTGCCGCCACCACAATCTCCGACACATGCTACATGTTTTCTGCAATCTCGTGCAGCGTTCCGAGCGCTACCCCCTGTACTTGAGCCACAATGGTATCACAGGGGACCTATTTCAGAGCATAGATATAGAGTNAGTTCCGAGCGCTACCCCCTGTACTTGAGCCACAATGGTATCACAGGGGACCTATTTCAGAGCATAGATATAGAGTGCACTTCGGCTTCAGGATTTCGTCCATTATACGACGGTGTTGTCTAGTGCACAGGTATCATGACGTGGAAGTGCACTCAGCCAGGCATTTTATCCATAACATGTCTAGTGAGCTTGAACAGAGCTCATTAATTGGGAGCAGTTGAATGCTCTCAATAGAAAGAGAAGACGCTCTTTCCAATCGCAGTGGGTGGATGTTCTCCACCCGAGAGTGGTTCCACCTCACCTGTCAACAGCAGCGTAAGGAGTTGAATCCTTACGTGCCACCTTGATGGGGCCGAGTGCTATCCCCACTCTACAAAACCCGCTTTGTAAACGAGTCCTCTTACTAGGCGGACTAGACCGTCGATCCTTCGTTAGTATGCATCAACCCTTTGAAACTCGGCATGATGCAGGTCAGTACACTTGCGTTCCACGGCAGCAGCTACCGACTTTTTCCGGCACAACAGACTCAGCTCTCCAGGCAAACACACACCTCCAGATCTCCTTCTAAGCAGAAGGTTCAACCAATGCCACCCAGAGTCCGACCCGCGATCAGCACGGCCTAAGCCGGGGCTTTCACACTGATCCCCTGGGTACCCACAATTTTCAGACATGCACGCTTGAGTTATCACCCAGGGAGACCCAGCCCTTCCAGGACGCCAGACAGCCCCTTCATTAGAGCTCAGCCACCCCGAGATCAGCCCGATTTGTCAGATCGAGCCTCAGCTGGGGGATGTGCAATTCGGTTCGCGGGTCTTCACCGCATGGTGAAGAATATATACAGTCACTGGAGACTGCACATAACCTCACCGTAACTGATTATCTGTGCACAGACAGGCCGTTACCGCCTTCAATCGCCCTCACTCCGTTAGCCATGGTGTGGCCACCATGTTACCAGCCCTTACCGCGTGGAGGTGGAGATGGACTGGAGCAGTGCTAGGCTATATGTTCACATCACTGCTCCATTTAAGGAGTTGAGTCGGCAGCCTTCACAGCAGCAGGGGAACGCCCAATCACCAATGAGCGGGCCCCACTGGAGCTCACCGGCGCGGGCACCCAATCGACAGAGCCGGAGAGAGCGCCGCGCACCAGCTTACTCTTACACTTACGCCGGTCACTTACTGCTAGAGCTTGAGCCGGGGGATGCGCCGACAAGAGCAGACATTCCAGTAGTCACGTCAGCTCAACCAGGTTGCCAGGACCTAGTTCCCCCCTTACACTCGCAGACCGGAGTACCACATTCTGGTTTTCAGGGCACCTGGTCCCTTCACCTTACATCCTTTACAGGCTGGTTGCCGGACCCACAGCTCAGCCCCAACCTGGCCCCTACATGGGCCGACACATGCTACAACTCGAAAAACAGAGTTATACAGCTCAATTATAATAAAATTCAATATGAATACTGTTATTTTTGTCGAAATCTATGAATACTGGCCCCCTCCACGAAGACAAGAAACCTCTTGCCATTATCACTTGTGCTTGACTGTGCCCCACAATGCGACCTGCAGCTTTGTCATACTCGTAGAAAAGTTTTACCTGTAACAATTGTTTGCCCATAAAAGTTGCTACGTAATATACACTATAATTACATAAAATGAGTGCCGACAATTTTACGAATAAGTTTTATCATATTTTTTTGCAGTATTTCTGCGAAATGAAGAAATATTTGTAAGGGGAGTGAGTTCTTAAAAAAAAAACTTACAAGAAATAACTGACTGAGCTTTACGTTTTAAGATCGTTATATTTGTGAAGTAATAAAATATTAATAAAATGAGAAGTATTTGTGAATATAAAATACCTTAAACATTAAAATAAAACGTGAATATATATTTTAAGATCGCTAACATTTTTTCTCCTCAATTGCCTGTCTCATTTTTCTTATTTATGTACTCTAAATATAATAAATTTTTATTCCGTAGGAATGAAAATTACTACATTATAAATTGATAATACATTTGATTGTGAATTTAATTATACTAAATACTGAGCGCGGTGGTGCAATGTCAACACGTTGGACTCGCATTCGGGAGGATGCGGGTTCCTGTCCCGGTCCAACAATTCTAATTTTAGTTTTCCATGGTTTCACTCCAGTCAAATGCTAGTATGGTCCCTTAATATAGGGCATGGCCAATTCCCTTCAATTATGGTGGTTTTGTGTGTGCGCGTCTCCAATGACCCCACTGTCGACAAGACTTTAAGCAAAAGTAATAAAAAAAACATATTAAATNTAGTATGGTCCCTTAATATAGGGCATGGCCAATTCCCATCAATTATGGTGGTTTTGTGTGTGCGCGTCTCCAATGACCCCACTGTCGACAAGACTTTAAGCAAAAGTAATAAAAAAAACATATTAAATAGAAAAATTAACTTTCTTTTACTTCATCAAATAGTAGAACTGTTAATTTGCCCCCTTCCTTCAAGTTTAGAACACCAATTTCCATAAACATTGGTACATCCTTAAGTATTCCTTGCCTCATATTGATGCTTGACGCCCAGTGACGATAGCGCGGGAAGAGGAAAATTAATTTAATTGCTAAGGAACATGTATCCTCTCTTTCCAAAGTACCTCAAAGTATTGTATATGGCTTATTAACGTCCCCCGGTGTTTTGCCTGAAGGCTTACAAACTGACTTATGGTAAAAGCCATGGAGTGTCAGTGAGCAGGCCAGGTCATCCGCGATAACAACAATGTGTTTGAGGACTAGCAGCAAGACTACTGGGCAAGGGAGGTTGGCCCGAGAGAGCTGTTTGAGTAACGGTACATTGAGTGGTGCGCGATGACGTCACTAAGACGCAGCGACTGGCCAGTCGAGACTGCAGCTAAGGGTAATACTTGTTTCTAATACTCGTTTGCACGTTTGTACAGCTACTGTTTTGCAATGATATATCAAACATTTTCTTTTCTTTCATATGCTTATATTGCTGTCAGAAAAAAGATTTATATAAAATTAAATCCGCATTCACTTATGCAAGAAAAAAGTAGATGAACATCGCGTTTCTTGCTCATGAAATCATTCCGCAGAATACCCTCCTGGAATTAATTGAAGATAACTGTTAAATATTAATCAGACCTAATGAAACAAATATACTCAAATTACATATACACAAATCTGTCCTGCAGTGTACAAAAAAATTAACAAAAAAAAATGTTATTTTAGTATGGTAGCAAAAGTTACTTATACAGTAAATGTAATAACAAAGTTCTTACACAAAAACAAGCATGCTGACGAATATCAATATATTACCATAAGGTCAGTGCTTCTGAAGAAGCTCTACAAGCTTTTCTCTGCTTATTATTTTCCGCACACATGCCTTTCGCTTGACAATTTAGATGCCGCATTCCTATTTCTCGCAAACTTCTTTACCACTTTTTTTATCGACCTGTGGAAATTTGTTAGACCAGTTTCACGAAAAAGGTTTACACAAACCATTTCCAGTTTTGTAAGCCAAACTCGTGGTGTCTATTAAACATTTATTCGGCGCACTATAGTGTCCCACAAATTTTGGTGATGGGACAGTTAATTTTCCACGACTCACCTACAAATAAAAAATATGAGAAGACCAGTTTTACATCGCAAACAGCATACGAATTTAAATTAATTATAACGTAGCGGAAATTTTCAAGCCCTCGTTCTCACTTTCACGAACAAAATATCCAGCTACGTAACTTAACGCTTCATTTTCTTCCCACGATCTTATCAAGGACGTGACCACAGCTTCTTCTTGAACCTCCTCATTTTCTTCATCTTTATTTTCTGTGGTATTCACATTTAACTCAGTGAACATCTGTCTAGTCGGATAAGGCTTTGTCTTGAATCATCGTCCTCAACACATTCTCCTTGCGGTAGAGGAAGTTCGTATCCCAGTAACATTTGCCAGAACCTGTACTTAAAATCTGTTGGTGTTGGATTATCATAAGTACTACCGATACTTCTGCGATGAGAAACGAAACTTTCAAGTAAGTTCTTTTAAAGCGATATGTTATGCAAGTTATTTTAATGAGTTGGTTTTCTGGAGATAATTATGTGAGCCACGTAAAGATCGTATAGATATTAATAAACCTTTCTGAAATGGCATCAGTGTTTTGTGTACTACGATTCTCATGTTAAGCATCATTTCTTCCATTTCTATAATTATTTCGAACTGCTCCTTCAAACGAAACTTGAATGAGTGAAACTTGTATTCATCACATCACAAAACCCGTCAATTAAAAAAAAATGTACCGATTTCCGGGTGTTCAGGATATTTTGATTACTGTCGTGTTGCTGTGTGGTACGAAAACAATCGTACTGAAAATTTTATTTCCTGGCGAGTATTTCCCTTTAACTGAATGTGAAGAGGTGCAAGTTGTTGAGACAAACTTCAGTTCCGTGTTTTCAATTATGACTTGCACGTACCAACCTTTCCACACGAGAGTTTTATTCCATAATCCCAAATATTCTTTCATAACAATTTTATGGCATATAGCATATATGCGAAAACCCACACAGGATTTTTACTGTGGGGGTTTTCAAACGTTGTGCTGGATGGTGATATATTCAATTCTTTTCATAAGCCTATATTACTTTCGCCTATGTCACAACTGCAAAGAAAGAAAATTACCTTTCTTCAAGTGTTCTTATTATTCCGAAAAGCAGTTCTTTTGTCAATTTTCAATCTATAAGTCATAAAATATAGTCTGTTTCCACTTTGAAGCCAGTCCTCAATCCATAATAACTTGTACATTTATATTTGGCCAAAATATTTCATCTTCACTTTGATCATAAAATAATCTTGAATCTACAATCATCTCTTCATTTGACAGAATTGTTGCCCGCCCTATTTCATTTATGATTTTAGATGTAACTTCAAGGACTGCAAACACTTCAGTTTGAATGCCTGGCGTACACCTTGAATTTCGATTCCATTTTAGGAGAGTCAACAACCCCGGAAATGGCAAGCCCACTTTATTTATAGCAGCCTCAATGTCTTCTTTTTCCCAGCAAAACTTATTTTTAGTTAGTAACCTGTTAATTGGTTTAGGCGCGAAAACGTTTTTCAAATTGTTCCCCGTTTCATTTTTAACTAATATTGTATAAAGCTTAATGCAAAATTTTTATTTGCAGCAGCTGTTGTTTTAACATTTAGTTTTCATTTTCCAAACTTTTTTTGTCTCCGGTTTATTTCATTTTCTATGTCAGATACTTTAATTTTCAATGTCATCAATTCTTGTTCCACGGTCTTCAATTTCGCTGACAAATTAGCCTCTGATTCCATCTCTTCTTCTGACTGAGTGACATAACTGACCGTGTTTTCATCATTTTTGGCATTACTGTGTAAGGAATCGTACAACTTACTTTTTTTTTTTTCTCAGAATCGTGCAATTCTTACAGAGCTTACTCTTCACGGTTCGTGAATGGAGGCGTTGATCTCTGTCACGGGACGCGTTTTCAATTTTATGCGGTAGATTTAAGTGCGGTACAGAACATTGCTTTAACACTTTTCTTCTCTTCTGACCTGTAGGTCTCTTTCGAAGTTTTAAGAAACGAAGTGATCCAAACAAATGCTTACATTTTTTCGGATTGACCTTGTCTGTCGCTTACAAGTTAATAACCACTGTATAAAAATATCAGGGTCGTCTGAAAATCTATGAAAACTTAACGCACTGTCACCACCTCCAGAAACGTTTATGTGGGTTGCAACCACACAATTGTGCCTATACAGTCACATCCACGACTACGACGAGGCACTAAGAGAAATCAAATTTAATGTGTGATTGTGGTTCACAGTGACAAAAAACTACAGACTTTGCCGTTTGTACGCGCGTAATATCGCAAATAATTGCAATACAAATATGGCATTGGAAATGTAAACAGCACACTAAATTATGTAAAAATGTTCAGGTATAATTACGTCTTGACAACGAAACAGGGGCCCCATTTTTTTAACTATCAGGAAAAATCCTCTAACGGATTGTTTTGATACTTCCATGCTGGTAGCGAGTGTCACGATGCCAAAATGTAAACTTTTGAGACTACTAGCAACTGTCTAGATAAAATGTATGGAATTTTTAAGAATCGATTTTACAACTTGGCATTGTTGCATTTCGTCTCTTATCAGCGAAACTGAACCAATCACGTTAAATCTGTTGTAGTAGGTAAATTTGTTTTAAAACTCATAAATACATATTTTATTTGTTTGCAGATAATCTGGGATATGTACGAGTAATTGCAACTACCTTAAAAAAACAAACGTTCTACAGTGACGAAGAAACTAATAACAGATAAACAGGTTGAGTATAAAAGAATACCCCAAATTTAAAGGTATATATTATCAAAACCAAACAACCTACAACCTTGATTGACCAATANGTAAATTTGTTTTAAAACTCATAAATACATATTTTATTTGTTTGCAGATAATCTGGGATATGTACGAGTAATTGCAACTACCTTAAAAAAACAAACGTTCTACAGTGACGACGAAACTAATAACAGATAAACAGGTTGAGTATAAAAGAATACCCCAAATTTAAAGGTATATATTATCAAAACCAAACAACCTACAACCTTGATTGACCAATAAAATAAACCGTGGAACTGTCAAGTTTGTTTACCATACATTCATAAATGTTCAATGTGACAACCATGAGCGGCCCGAACGACATCTACGCGATAATCAAACTCGTCCCACGCTCTTGTCAGCATGTCCGGTGTTGTGGTTCGGATGGCGTTCGTAACTCTCGATTTGAGGTGGTGAGGGGGTAACAAGCTTGCATTCGACACGTCAATGTGAAGAGGACGGTCTGATGTTTCCTTTATGTGCCGAGAGATGACACTGGGAGCGTCTGTCGTCGCACTATGAGAGTGTGTTGTGTGTTAGACCGCATCACGATAGCGAAGGAACAACAGAAGGCGTTCTGTGTTATTCAGTTTACCAAATGCGAATCGGTCACGACTATTCAACGTGAATTCCATCGCAAATACGGACGTCATTTTCCCTATAAGTGGAGTGTCGTACGTTGGTTTCGTCAGTTCCGTGACACAGGGTGCCTTTGCAAAGGCAAAAGTTCCGGGCAGCCGCGTATGTCCTAAGAGACTGTGCAACGGATTCAGCAAGCGTTCGTTCGCTGTCCAAGAAAATCAAATCGACAAGCTAGCCGGGAAATGCAGATTCCTCAATCGACGGCACGGACAGTGTTGCGAAAGCGATTGCTGTTCAAACCATAGAGGTTACAGCTTGTACATGCTCTTACCGAAAGGGATAAAAGAACTGAGACGTGATTTCTGCGCTTTCGTTCTTGCCCAGAACGAGGAAGACGATGCATTAATGTCTAAGCTGGTTTTTAGCAATGAAGCGACATTCTATACAAAGGTAAGGTGGACCGGCACAACGTGCGGATATGGGGTCAGGAGCATACACATTAAATCACCGAACACGAGCGTACTTCCTCCAAAGAGAACGTGGTTTGCGCTGTATCCAAAGACACTCTTTTCGGCCCTTTTTTTTCCACGAGCCCACTAGTCCTGGAATTCCTTATTTGGCCCTTCCTGTAGTTGTTTCCTCAGTTAGAAGAGGTGGCGGAAGACTTCATTTTCCAACAGGATGGTGCGCCACCCCATTGGAACCTAGCTGCTCGCGGATATCAGAACGAGACGTTGCCGCAACGCTGGATTGGTCGAGGAGCAGCTGGTGACCAGGATATTCATAACTGGCCCCCAAGAAGGCCGGATCTTACCCCATGCGACTTTTTTTCTATGGGGATTCATCAGGTGTTTCGTCCACTATTGTCGGCTAACATTGACGACCTCAAAACGAGAATTTCGGATGCCATCCAAACCGTAACACCGGACATGTTGACAAGAGTGTGGAACGAGTTTGATTATCCCGTAGATGTCGTTCGGGCCGCTCGTGGTGGTCACATTGAACATTTATGAAGATATGGGATATGGCAAACAAACTTTACAGTTCCACGGTTCATTTGATTGGTCAACCAAGGTTGTTGGGTTTTGATATTATAGACCTTCAAAGTTGGGGTACTATTTTATACTCAGCCTGTGTGTGTGTGTGTATATATATATATATATATATATATATATATATATATATAATGAAGTCAGACATAGGAAATCCACAGGAACTGTTATTTTTCATTTAGATTTGTTTTTTTTTCTTAAAAGAATTTGTATCGACCTAAATACACTAATATTTGCCATTAAAATAACTAAGCCCGTGAAAGAACATGTTAAACAGTTAACTCATATTGTCGCTAGATATAGGTTTAGTATTAATTAAGAATATATTTAAGAAAATTTTATATTTAAATTACTTTATCGCAACTTTATTCACAAAAAAAAAAAAACAGTAAAACTCTCTACCATGCTGACATTCCGGCAAAGGTTATAAACCATAAACTAGTTTTCATAAACGTTTGCATGTCTAAAACAAATTTATTACGTTTCGATGCACAGTAATAACTATGTTTCACAACTACAGCTTTTCTTGAAAAATTGATTTCGTTATTTATTTTATGTTTCAGCAGTTTCGTGTAATATTTCACATGATATTCTTTGCAATTCTATCAGCTTTCCACTACCAACTTAACTTTATTCGCACGATTTTTTCATAGATATTTAATTGCCGTGATAATATTATATTTGGTAATAGTTTTACTCTCCATTATTAATTATATTTGTAATAAACTACGCGCGAGTGTATTTTCAAGTTTCCTACATCACACAAAGTATTATAAGACAAATCTATAGAGGAATGGCGATTTCGGCAGCTGCCTAGCTGTCGGATTCATTTCGACACTTCATGGATCGATTCCAGTATACAATTCCTCTATCGGATGTTCGAAAATTGCCGTTGGGCATTCCGATAGCGGAATGACGTCATTCCTCTAGAGGAATAACTCCGATAGTTTCAATAATTGGGCTTCAGGTTGGGTTAAACCGCCGTCTGAAACTAGCAATAAATATCATGCGGGCGGTCTTAGACTCGGGGAGCGCTGCGCCTCAGTGACGTCACGTACCACCCTCCGAAGTACCGTTACTCAAAACAGGCGAGACGACTCAACCTTTTGCTCTAGTTGTCTTGCATTAGCAGTACTCCGGTCATGTGTATGATAACAGACATGCCAGTATGGAAGATATGCACATTGGAAAAGACAATAATACATTTTTCTAAATCTTTCACTATTGATTACAGTGGTTGGGAGCATTTAAAATTCGCTATTTTTTCTTGTATATAATATTATGGGAATAAAAATTTACATTCGTCTATATCCACCCATTGCGGTGTTTGCCTGAAAGTCTAATGTGTTAAACGCCAGTATGTTCCTGTTGAGCAAACAGGAACGAATGCGAATGCGTTTTTATTCGATAATGAAACTTATATTAGGATTCTTTATTTCCGGGAAATTTACTACGCTTTCTATTATTTTTCACGATGTTACTGCATAATTGTTGCGCCAGATATCTTGTTTTGTAATGATAAAATGTTAGCAAAAATTTTTTGTATTTAGAGTTGTAGTGAAAATGTTTTTAAAAACAATTCCGGCAGGATGGTTTAGTCTAATCATCTGTTGATACAGTAGAACTTCTAACGTTGTGTTAATACGAATGTTGGTAATATTGTGATATGCATTTTATATTAAATTCTCCGCAAAGCACTTCGTAGCAACGAATGATTTTATGTGATGCTCTGCATAAGTGACGATAGCACACTACTGGACAAAATTGTGCACAAAAAAATATTCATTCATGTAACAAGCAAGCGTTACACTTTGAATTGCTAGGGATATTAAACGAGATACCTACGTTACTTGTGTTAGCTTGAACGTACAAATATACACTGAAGAGCCAAAAAAAAAATAAAACTGGTATAGGCGTGCGTATGCAAATAACAGGTGTATGGAACCAATCAGAGTAACGCGATGCGGTCGGCAGCTAGATCGGTTACTGCTGCTACAATGGCAGGTTATCAAGATTTAAGTGATTTTGAACGTGGTGTTATAGTCGGCGCACGAGAGATGGGACATAGCATCTCCGAGGTAGCGGTAAAAATTGGATGTTCGCGTACGACCATTTCACGAGTGTACCGTGAATATCGGGAATCCGGTAAAACATCACATCTTCGGCATCGTTGCGGCCGGAAAAAGATCGTGAACGAACGGGACAAACGACGACTGACGAGAATCATTAAACGTGACAGACGTGCAACCCTTTCTCAAATTGGCGCAGATTGGATTTGTGGGCAGCCCTGCAGGATTCATGGTGTAAATTGCCTCCAGCATACCTTCAGACATTAGTCGAGTCCATATCACGTCGTCTTGAGGCTTTTTGCAAGCTCGGGGGGCCCTACATGATATAAGGCAGGTTTACCAGTTTTTTTGGCTCTTCAGTGTGAACTGCCATATTTAAAATCTGTTAATGTAACAGTGAAATAGTATTATAATAAAGTTTTGAAAAAATTATCACTACAAACCTCTTGAGCTTTTTATATTGCATTTAGTGTACGTAACACTTTGTTTTTCTCTTTGCACTATAAGTCGATAGTTTATATTGGTGTCTATAAGTGTGCAAGACAAGGCTGCTGCCTTAACTTCGGCACCAAACAAAAGACACATAATTAAATAGTATTCCTCGTAATTTTTGTTAACCAGTATTTAAAAAATATTAATTTATTTGCCCGAGCATAGTAAAGAGTAACTAATGTAATTGTTTATAATTTAGAATTTACATATTGGCTGAAATGTAAATGGAGCTGTTATACCTCAGAAAATACGTCAGATTTGAATATATAGTTTTTATTACGAAGGAACAAGTAACAGGTTGTTTCTTTCAAGTATGTTAACATATTTGTGCAGTAAGTCACTCTTACATTATATGAAAAGCAGACGGTTATTTACGTAAACGGTTTAAAGAACAAATAGCCTTACAAAACTTTTGTAGACAGAAAATTAAAAAATTTACTTAAATCAGGTGACTCTTACTGATCGAAATTTTCACTGCCTATTGAAAACTGATCCGCCTCCCCAACGCATAAAATTAAAGTGATCTTCAGTTATGTAACGCGTAGGAAGAAGCCAGTATTTTTATCGCATGTTAATTTTCTTCGCATATTTCTCTCTTCTTGAAGGGGTAATCTTATGTGGTATGTGTACTGTTGTGTCTGTCAGGTGTGCGCGATACCAGTGTTTACCTACATGGACGTATGTCTGCATCTATACGTACGTAGACAATGTATGCATATATGTTGCCAACCAATAACGTTTCTGACATAGCTATCTGACAACACCAAATAAGGTACTGTATCACATGTAACATTTTCATTCTTTCATAGTTTTCAAATAAGCCTGAAGGCATTTTTTAAACAGTTATATCGAAGCATTTAAAACGTGTCTTAAATTCTGAACGTTCGAAGAATACTTTTCTTAGTAAACAGGATGTAAATGGCTCTAAATAATATGAAATATAAATTTTCTAAAAAATAGCAGCCACCTGGTTTNTCTTAGTAAACAGGATGTAAATGGCTCTAAATAATATGAAATATAAATTTTCTAAAAAATAGCAGCCACCTGGTTTAAAAGTATTTTAATGTGAAATGAAAGAATTTATTACTTAATTAGTCGTTGAATAAAAATGCAACTAAATAAGCGAATGAACCAGCATGACTGTAAATGACAAAATATTTGATCCTATTCTACGAACTAAGTGGGCCAGTACTGTACAATAAAAGCAGAGGTTGTGTTTGTTGAAGAATATGCAAATTGTCTGTACATTTCTTAGTAAACAGGATGTAAATGGCTCTAAATAATATGAAATATAAATTTTCTAAAAAATAGCAGCCACCTGGTTTGAAAGTATTTTAATGTGAAATGAAAGAATTTATTACTTAATTAGTCGTTGAATAAAAATGCAACTAAATAAGCGAATGAACCAGCATGACTGTAAATGACAAAATATTTGATCCTATTCTAGCAACTAAGTGGGCCAGTACTGTACAATAAAAGCAGAGGTTGTGTTTGTTGAAGAATATGCAAATTGTCTGTACATTAATACACAGTACATGCAACAACGAAAATAATATATATATACCTGCGAGATACTTCGTGAAGCTTCCGTAAGGCACTAAGAAATAAAAGAAAACGGCCTGATGATCAGCTCAGGATTGCCACCACTCTTACGTAAAACTTAAAATATCGAAAAAAATTAGTTTTTATTTAGAATGTTTTGAGATATATAATTAAACATTTAATACATAATGGGTTGTGGGAGGGAGGGGGTATGTTATTTTTTGTTAATATGTCCATACGAAATTTTTTTGTTTTCTTGATAAAATATAGCAATTCGTCTATTTCCTACATGCAAACCCTCACACATGGAGTTTGTTACCGTACCACAGCCAGAATGGCGCCCATGGTTGTGCTTCGCAACAAGAATACTCAACTGGTCACATTTCGACACATCTACAATGCGCAGTATGAGCAAACAAGAAGTTGTATCTGTGTGGCGCCTGCGTCATTTTACTTTCGACCAATCTTTTTCACTGACTGCAACGAGGCCAGGAGCACGAGTTCTTCATGTGATGACGTCACATTAGCGGCAATTTGTTGAACATTAGGTTAGAAAATTGGAAGAAGGCCGTTATTTGTATGCATCTAGAAGTAGTGTATGTTACCTTTTTTAGTCTGTAAAATGTTTCAAGGAGCTATGTTTAATACTGCTAAGGTGAGGTACATCGGCTGATTTAAGTTGTTCTAGGAGGAATGTTGTTCATATAATATATGATACACCACTAGACACTGGCTGGCAGAAAGGTGCACTCGTTCATGAAATAGAATTAATTGTAAATTACAAAATGTAGAATTTCCTGTAAACCGTATTTTGCAAATGGAGGTAATATATAAGTAAAAACATGTTGTAGACTAAAGAGCACTAACGAAAATTACCCCTGAGGAAGAGAGGTGCGTGATTTTCCAATTGCCGGGCAGCTGTCAGCGACTCAGCAGGTTTAGTCAACAACACCTCAAACAGTAATAATGGTTCTAAACTAACTTTACTAGCGGATTACTGCAATAATTACTAACTAACGAAACATGATTAGGAACTAAATATATAACGCACTGAGAAAACAATACTTAGTTATAGTTAGATGTACCGGAGACATATAGCTTAATTTGATAGGTTTTATAAATGAAATTAGAAAATTTACAGAGGCTTTACGGATGTTTCAGACGGCTTTTACCAAGATAATACTTTTAGTTTTCTTACTGGCGCAAATCTTACACAACATAATTCTTCGTAGTTTGTAACTGTCAACACTGTCTGCCAGGGCCGGTGCAAAGTAACTCCGTGTCCTAGGCGAAAGACGCCTCTCCCCCTTTCTCGTTAGCATTCTTTTTTTTAATTCGTCTTGGGTAACACTCAATTATACTAATAGTCAAAAGTCTCACTGGTGAACTTTTTTTTAGATTTAGCTGTACACTTTCGAAACATTTAAAATAGAAATCAGTTACATACGAGGCATATACAAAAAGTAAGAGTACTCAATTTTTGTATTGTTAAAAACTATTTATATTTAAACGAAATTACAGGATATTGTAGGTTTATATGTTAATTATTTTTCCACGTAGTCGCCTTCCCGTTCTATGCAGGTTGTAAGTCATGGCACAAGCTTTATGATGCCCTCCTCATAGAACTCTCCTGCCATCTTCTTCGTCCACTTCAAGACCTCTTTTTTCCCCTCCTCATAGGCTAGAAATTTTTTTCCACCCATGTGAGTCTTCAGGAAGGTGAAACGATGAAAATCTGAAGGTGCCAAGTCAGGGGAGCATGCAGGGAGGTTCAAAATGTCCCAACCAAACGAGTTCAAAAGCGCCTTGGTGGCGTTGGCCGTGTGCGGGCGGGCGTTGTCGTGCAAAAAACACACTCCCTTGGTGAACATTCCCCTCCGTTTGTTTTGAATTGCTCTCTTGAGCTTTTGTAGGGTCTCACAGTATCATGCTGCAGTAATCGTTTCCCCCTGAGGCAAAAAATCGATCAAGATGATCCCTTTTTGGTCCCAAAACACGGTTGTCATGATTTTATTGACCGAAATTGAGGTTTTGAATTTTTTGGCAGATGGGGAACTCACGAGACCACTTAAACACGTTCGATAGGTTCATAACATCTTCGCTATAAACAGTTTTGATCCGTGCGAAGGAACCTTAAGACAGCGCGCACCTCGCACTTGGCGGGATTTCTGATTGACATATTTCACAGAAACGGACACTACGAGGCGAGTTGTGATACTGACGAGGGTCACCGGTACTCGTTATGTTCAGGAGACACCCCTCCCCTATACCACTCAGTGTTGCCAATTGTTGAAAAAAAAATTCCCACAGCACGACAGCCCAACAGTACTCTTACTTTATGGACACGTCTCGTAGTTCTAAATAAAATCACACATAATAAAATAAATAATGTAAATGCCTATATATTTATTGCAGTAAATCATGCAATCTTACAGGCATGCAAATGTTGAACAATAGTTTATAAAAGCGTGATACATGCAAGAATATTAACACAGTGTAGCAGAACCAACAATAAAATTGCAAAGGATTTAATTTATTCATTATTTCCCTACTTCTTTGTAGAGGTTCAAATTTGTTCACTTAAGTCAATGGTTTTGTCTATAAAGATAAGTTGACAATCCTACTGGTCTCCTTCTTTCATAGACGAGCGGATGTATGTTTCCGTCAACTGTACCTCAGAAAAACTCTACTCGCCGGTATCTACATATACGTGTCGATTCAGCAAAATTCCAAATGAATAAATAAATTAGGCACATTAACTTATAAGATGGACTTACAAATGTATTCTAAAACTTTCTGAGACACCTTTCTTGCAACATCTTGTATCTCACTACACATCTCAGTAACATTAACATCCTTTGTAGTCTTCACGAGTCAGCAGTTTTTGAGCTTTACACACTATTCAAATACATACCGGGAAAGCTTTTCCTGCACTATTAAACGCCACCAATGATAGATTGCAATAAATATGTTACTAGACAATAGAATTGATTATTTACCTTAAATAAACTTTGTAATGATCAGATCAGTTATATGACTTTATAAATTTTTATAACCAAGTTGTAAAGAACGTTAGTTATTCCGTTGACCGTACTGCCGCCCTCAGCTTCTGGGCGCAGTAGTTCGCCTATATAAACGTGCCGACTGTTTTTCCTGCTTGTTGCACATTACAGCCCAAAACAGCAAAATTACTTCTTATATGAAAATGTAATCCAGTGCTCTAAGTCATTTCTTTAAAGAATGTGTTTTATATTTAGTAAGAAATTGACTACAACTGAAAAAAAAAATCATTGTCCTGTAACATTTTAAGAATAATTTAATTTGTAAATTCTCCGGTCAATTCGAATGTGTTGCTGTAGTGGTGACCCATAATACACAACTGCATATTTTAATTTGGTGTGTACAATAGGTTGTCCCTTATTTTTTAAATAGTAAATTTTGTTACGCATATGGCCTATTTTTTTTCATTTTACTATATAATACTCGCACATCAAATTTCAACTAATTTGGAGTACTACACTACAACCCGTGCCGACTTGCATCGGAACATGTTCATACAAGTTTCATATTATACCTAAGGCAACGAAAAGCGGAAGAAGAAAAAAGAAAACTAGCTTCATCTACTTCTTCTACATCGCACGAGGTATCACATCAAGAATGGCATGGTAGTTTTCTCAACTCTGACGAAGAGCCTTTGTTTGAGACATCAGACGCTGACGCGGCTGAAACGTCTGGAAAAAGAGGAAGAAAGGATTTTGTCTCACCGAAGCTGATAGCTGCTTTGGACAGATGCCAAATGAGCATTAGAGACTCCGTCTATATTTTTCAGGCTACAGTGGAAGCGCTAGGTCTCAGCATCTACGAATACCCAATTAATAAATCATCAATTCAAAGGATTCGGTCTCAAATGTAGAAGACAAGAGCTGAAGCTATAAAGACTGATTTTCAAGATGGTGTGCCTGATGTAGTCACCGTTCATTGGGATGGCAAATTATTACCAGGCTAGGATGCCAGGAGTCCTAAAGAAGATCGACTTGCAGTCATGATTTCATGTGAAGAAAAGGAACAACTTCTTGCTGTGCCAAAACTGGATAGTTCTACTTGAAAAGCCCAAGCCGAAGCCGTTATAGTTCTACTGGAAAAACCCAGGCCGAAGCCGTTTTGGAGGCGCTTCATGATTGGAACCTCGATGACCAGGTGCAAATAATGTACTGTGATACCACAGCGTCTAATACCGGTCGCTTAAGTGGAGCTTGGTTCTGTTTAAAAAAAAAAGGCTTAAATAGAGCTGTTACTGTTCGCTTGCCGCCATAATATTTATGAATTAGACCTCAAAAGTGTGTTTGAAGCTAAAATACACCAAGTTACTAACAGCCCCGATATTCCGCTATTTAAAAAGTTCAGAGTTATTTGGAACAACATTGATTACACTAACATACAAATACGCTCAGATTTTGTGAAATAACATTTCAATGAAGAGGAAATTTATCAATTAGTAATGTTTTATAACCATGAATTGCAAAAAAAAATATTGTAAGAGATTACTACCGTGAGCTTATCGAAGAAGGAAGAACAGAAGCAGTACATTTTACGCTGTGTTCAAGAACACAGAAAATTGTACCCTGACTGCAAAAAGGAGACTTTACAAGGAAACTATCAACATTAATTTTTTGGTTTCTAATATGCTTATCTAGTGTTCATTGTTGTTTTAGTTTCATATTATACCTAAAAGTAAAATTGTGCTAAGATCTAGCCACATATCACGGAGGAGTAAAAAAATAATAGTTTTAAAAACTTTGGGGCCTAGTCGGCACAGGTTTAAATCATTGTACAAGGGCGAAATTTCGTATCTGAGTAAGCCATGGTAGTTAAAAAAATATATATATATATATATATATATAAGGGTATGCTTTAGCAAATTAAAAATGTTTTTTTTTTTTGCCATATTAGGGCCATTGTAACGTACAAGTACAGAAAACAAGTATAATATTGACTCGCACAGGGATGCATAAGGAGGTGTGTAGATATTTTTATGAAATATATTACAGATATACGTGATTGTGAAAATATAACTTATAATCTCATAAAAACCATGATCCTGAACACAATTTTCGTTGTTTGATGAGTTTATTATTGATATAATATTTATACACGATAAAAATAGTTTTCGTGTGAAAGATTTTAATTGAATTTTTTCTGGGATTCATTTCATGTTATTAATTACACACCAAAGTTGTAGGCCTATAGCGTCAATGTCATCTTGCATATTTCTAGTCATTCGCATTCGCAGAATGTTGGAATGTTTAATTACATTTATTAAACCATTTGTAAATATATCACACAATAACTGAGACACGGTACGTTAATGCGTGACACCTGATCACCGCTAGCCGGTAGTCGAGAATGTGTCCATAATTATAACCATTAATATACGTTCGCGTATATTAACGTATATTCGCGTATATAAGGAACAATGTTGAAAAATATAAGAAGCCTTACTGGAGTAAAATAGGCATCACTCTGCTACCTTATTGTAGGATATACGTAACATCAGTTCATGAAAGTAAGTGCTTTGTAGACGTAGTCCTGCCTCTTTTAAGTACAAGCAAAATTTTAGAATTTTTTGTTTAAACAATATATAGCGATGCAATATTTTTCTCGCATTTTAGGGAAATTACTTAGTAAAGATTTAAACATTGGCAGTACTTCGGGATTTTCTGTGATAAAAAATTTCAAATCTGACATGTCTTTAGCAGATTTCCCATTGTTCAGATACCAGAAACTATATTTTTTCGGACAGTACAGTAACAGAACAAACATGCCTATATCATATAATATTATATAATAAATCCACATTTAGAACACTTGATATTGCTTATTATAACAACAGGTCACACAATACTTCAAAAGCGTGTCTTAATATGATACAGAATTGAGCCACACAACGCATGAAGTATTGAGAAAATATATCGGAAGATTTTCATACTTAAAAGTGTTCACAAGTGTCTGCGTGTCAAATGATCATAACTGACATGTGTATATTCTCGTGTCAGATCAGCGAACATCGTTGCCAAGATCACTCAGCCCATACTTACAGACAATTTTCCAGCTTCAATCCCAAAATTGTCAGTTTCATAACAAAGCGCCTCACGAACTGCCTCTGCGTTAATAAAAAACAATAAAAAGTTAATTTAATTTATTTCTTAGGAAATTCAACAGAAATATTCGTTCACATAAATGAATAGATTTTATACAAAAAAAATCCCGTGTTTTCGTATTTTTTGAAATGAAAATTTGCAATTAATTTTTAAACCCCTTTTCGGTCTATTATTTCCAGTGTTAACATTTTTCCAAACTATTTCGCTCATGAAAAATAATAAAATAAAATAGTAAAAATATTAGAGTCAAACAGGCCACAATATTTTTGCTCCAGTTCAAATAGTTAATTCCACCAGCTTGCCAAGATCTCGCAAGATAAAAAATAGTTACCAGCTAAGTGATGAGCTAGAATTGTTACTAAATTCTTCCCCCATTTTTTCCAACTTCTATCTATGTTTTGTATTTTCAGTTATTGATTTTAAACAATTAAAATAAATAAGTCGATCATTTTTAAATGCCATAGTTTCGTAAAAGTAGCCTACATAGTTATTTATGAATAAAATAATCAAGATTCTAGTAGCAATGCATTGAGTTTGTAATTACATANTTTTCCAACTTCTATCTATGTTTTGTATTTTCAGTTATTGATTTTAAACAATTAAAATAAATAAGTCGATCATTTTTTAATGCCATAGTTTCGTAAAAGTAGCCTACCTAGTTATTTATGAATAAAATAATCAAGATTCTAGTAGCAATGACATTGAGTTTGTAATTACATAATTAAAACGAAAACGCGAAAGCACTCCTTAACGACATGTGTTGAATCACACTGATCCCCAGGTATTTTAAATATAGACTATGCTGACAGAAAAATTATACAATTTAAAATAATATTGAGCTGTCTATAACAGAGTGCCAACCGCAGATAAGCCCCTTTTGCTTTCCCAGTGCATTTTCTATTCCTGGAACCTCTTCCATTATCCTCTCGCCAGACGCTACTGTGCATGACGTGTCCAGTACGGCCAGGTGGCAGTAAGGTCACATGACGCGTCCAGCAACGGTACCATAGGGTCAGGTAACGCAAGCGGTTCTTTTGGCGTTTAGGCATCTTTTCTTCTAATCTGAATGTCCTTTTAGTTAAAGGGAGGCACTCCAGCTTTCATTCGCATTGGTCGAAGAATGTAAGAGACCGTTTCCTCCCAGCCATTTTAAAAAATTCACTGGATTGGTCAAGAGCAATGTACGCGGGGAAAGCAACTGGCCGGTCGTTGGCCACTGCCTTTACCTGGGGCGTGGTTTAAAAACGTACGGTCACTTGTCGCTACGAGCACATGACGTACCACCATTACATACGGGGCCAAGTCACATGGAAAAAAATTGGGAATGTAGAAAAAATAATAATGTTTTTTATCAAGGAAAAATTCCGTAGTTTGCTGCAGTAATGGCCGGAATCTACTCAAAACCAGACTCGGAATACAAGTCTGGAGTGTTACCAGAGTGCCACCGCTCCTTGCACGACTAGATCAGGCCACTATTGCAGTGCTCTCTCCTCGACGTATTTGCAATCTACCCAGCTTGCGATCGTTCGAAATACAGAATTAAATGCTGGTTTATTTTCAAAATGTCAGTGATATGACTTTACAAATATGGAAAACATTCGGCAGCATAAGCATATGTTTTATCTGTACAACAGGAGAACTAATTTTTTGATATTTATTATGTTAATTTCTGTAAGTAAATATAATTATCGCCATAAAGTTATATCTCAGATTCTTTTTGTTTCTTACAAGTCAAGACTAGTTGCCTCATGGTAAAGAGAAATGATAATGTCTCCTAAAATTACTATTATACCTTTGTATTTGCAAAAATTCCTTTACTTGTTAATATGGGGTTAAGAGGTGATAAATAAAGTGGCTCGATTGCCAGACCTATTGTTTTATGATGGTTATTATAATTCTTTTTCTGATTCTTGTTTTGCATGCTCAATTTTTTCTATTGTCACAATTAGATGCGTTATGTTAATTATTTTCAAATAAAAGCATTGGTATGTTTGGTGAATAAAATTATAATTTGGTTGAAACTAATAGTTTGACATATTGCCGAGTTACTTGAAGGAATAGAGGTGTTGATTACTAAAATTAATGAGCTAAATAATTGTGATTTACAATTTATTAAAGAAAAAGAAGTAGTTAAAATACCACGAGGTGTTATTAACAAAGCCAGTTGCCCAACATTCTAAATTAACAAGAGTGCATGAAATGTTTTAGTGTGTTGTGAAATGCTGCCACCTGGCGGCGTCGTTTCTGAGTGTCACATACTGTCAACACACAGACTACTTACTACTGCAGTTGTTTCTGGCGCACAACCCACTCACTGTGTTTGTGCGCTGCGCTATGTCTCGTCGAACTCACCACCTACACTCGCTTCAGGGGCCACGGTGGATGAGCGGTTACCCTGCTCACCTCACACCAAGGCAAACCGGGGTCTAT
This sequence comes from Clitarchus hookeri, assembly GCA_002778355.1. Taxonomy (NCBI): domain Eukaryota; kingdom Metazoa; phylum Arthropoda; class Insecta; order Phasmatodea; family Phasmatidae; genus Clitarchus; species Clitarchus hookeri. The sequence continues at coordinate 182,520 of NQII01004827.1, read as the reverse complement.
CCCCAGCCGGGTAACTCCCGGATTTTGTCATGTGCGAATCGTGCCGTAAAATGACGCTGGCCGGCGGGTTTTCTCGGGGCTCTCCCGTTTATCCCGTCCCTAATTTTGGCGTGGCTACATACTCATCTCAATCACCCTCATCGGCTCTCAAGACCTCGCTGTTAAGATCCACCCAAATCTCTTCTCTCTAGTGTGAACTCGCTACACGCAACTCTAAACTCAACTGCGAATATTTGTGTTCCACGAGGCATACCTAATTACTTTGGTATCCGGTTATACTTTCAAAATCATTCGACACAACCACACACAGAGACAGATTACATAATTATGCATCGATACAATTCTCAGTAAGGGTGAATGTCCCAGACTTTTCCGTCTATGCACTAACTTTTCTAGTCGACCCTAATGCCAAAGATTACAAGAGCCGCGCTTCTGTCCTTATCTCTTCAAGAGTTATTAACTTAATAATTGGGTCGCCTTACCTTGCACTCTACTGTCCTTATCTTAAGGTAAGGCATGGGGGATTGTTTAAGCACGCAACTGTCCTTAAGATTTTTCGTAAAATGGCGGATTTTCTTGCATAAAAACTGCATACAGAAGAAGAAACATTTCGAAACTTAGTTATAATTGTTTTAGAATTCCGAATTACCTTTTTATTAAACAATAGATAACAAAACCAATGATTACCATTATGACAAATAAATTATTAAGTATACAGGTTGAGTATAAAATAATACCTCAACTTTGTAGGTCTATAATATCAAAATCAAACAACCTACAACCTTGGCTGACCAATTAAATGCAACATGGAACTGTGAAGTTTGTTTGCCATATCTTCATAAACGTTCAATGTGACCACCACGAGCGGCCCGAACGACATCTACGCGATAATTAAACTTGTTCTACACTATTGTCAGCATCTCCGGTGTTAAGATTTGGATGGCGTCCGTAATTCTTGGTTTAAGGTCGTCAATGTTAGCCAGCAATGGTGGACGAAACACTTCATCCTTTATGCACTCCCATAAAAAAAATGGCACGGGGTAATATCCGGGCTTCTTGCANTTCATAAACGTTCAATGTGACCACCACGAGCGGCCCGAACGACATCTACGCGATAATTAAACTTGTTCTACACTATTCTCAGCATCTCCGGTGTTAAGATTTGGATGGCGTCCGTAATTCTTGGTTTAAGGTCGTCAATGTTAGCCAGCAATGGTGGACGAAACACTTCATCCTTTATGCACTCCCATAAAAAAAAATGGCACGGGGTAATATCCGGGCTTCTTGCAGGCCAGTGATGAAGAGCCTGGTCACAAGCTGCTCCTTGACCAATCCAGCGTTGCGGCAACGTCTCGTTCAGGTATCCACGAACAGCTAGGTGCCAATGGGGTGGCGCACTAACCTGCTGGAAAATGAAGTCCCCCGCCGCCTCTTCTTACTGAGGAAACAACCACTCTGTAAGCATGTCCAAATAAGGGATTCCAGTAACAGTGGGCTCGTGAAAAAAGAAAGGACCGCAAACGGTGTCATTGGATACAGCGCAAAACACTTTCACTTTGGGGAAAGCGCGCTCGTGTTCGGTGGTTCCATGTGGAGGCTCCTGACCCCATATACGCACGTTGTGCCGGTTTACCTTACTATTTGTATGGAACATCGCTCGATCGCTAGAAACCAGCTTAGACATGAAGGCGTCGTCTACCTCGTTCTGGCCACATAAAGGAAACATCAGACCGTCCCCTTCACATTGACGTGTCAAATGCGAGCGAGCTATCCCCCCCCCCCTCTCCAAAACCGAGAGTTACGAACGCCATCCAAACCATAACACCGGACATGCTGACAAGAGCGTGGAACGAGTTTGACTATCGCGTAGATGTTGTTCTGGCTGCTCGTGGTGGTCACATTGAACATTTATGAATATTTGGTGAACAAACTTCATGGTTCCACGGTTCGTTTGATTGGTCAATCAAGGATGTATGTGTTTTTGTTTTGATATTATAGACCTTCAATTTTGGGGTATTATTTTATACTCAATCTGTATATTATGTATTGTATATGGTTTATATAAGGTATGTGTATACTATATATAGTATTTCTAATATATATTTTATATCTGAAATTTCTTTAAAAATGTCAAATGATATATTAAACTCTTTGATCTTGACACTGTTTTTTGCAAAACAGGATTCTATTTGATGTGCAAACACTTTCTTTGCTGTTGATATGCTTAACTAACAAATATAAATCCATAATGTGTATTACAAAAAGTTACCTTTAATAGTTTACATATTACAATAAAATATTTTGAAATTTAAAAGATAACAATTTTTTTTTTACTGCCATAGATTGCTTAAAATTTAGTGCACAGTCTTAAGACATTAATCAATTTTATTATAATAAATGTTTCCATTTTAATTAGTTGTGTACAAAAGAACTACATTTTGTATAAAGTACGTGTAAATCATTTGGGGGTTCCACGTTAAATCAAAGATAATTAAGAAAAATGTACATTAGAAAAGTTTTGCCAAGAGGGAATAGTTCAATGAGCCACACAGAAATAAGGGTCAATCAAAGGTGGCTGCTAGCTATAAACCACTTTCAGATATTCTCGTCAGCTCTGAGGAGATTGATTGATGCTTTTTCTGCATCTTTAAATATTTCTCTATTCTATGAAGTTCGAGATATTGAAGAGACAATAATATTATGTCAACCGAAATTGTCTGATCAATCAGCTTGCAGAATTTATACAAGATGATTCACCTAGGCCATCAACACCAACCTGGTCATTGTCAAGTACACCAAAGGATTAACAAAAAGATTTTGCTTAATCTGTAACTATGCCTGTAATCAATCTCTTCACCACATTGCCAGTAATGATGTTACAATTACTTTGAAGAAATGACCACTCGAGCTGGGCAGGTTCGATTTGGCTGGTGTTATATCAAGAGGTGACCTAATTGCCCAAGAAGCTAAGTATCTAAAAATATGCCATACATGTTTGTACAACCAGTAAATGGCATACATTAATTTAAAATAAATGGGAGGACAATGTCACGGAAATGAAAGTTTACGTCTGTGTTTCACGAAGGCATTTGAACATATTGCTCAGTACATCAGAGATGCACTCAACAGTGATTTTACCTAAAAAATTATTTAAATGGCATATCTTATTGCTGTTTACCAAGATCGACTTTAAGAGTTGCTAGGTTGTCATACTAGAGAAATGTCCATTATTCACACAACACATCTTCGCGAGCGGATTTCATTTCATTTCCCTGAGCTACGATCACAGAAGTCGCGTAGAGACTACATAATTGTGCGCGATGGTGCCAATGTTTTCAAGGATGTTTCTTCTAAAAAGGGGTCAGGTGTTGATGCTGCAGCCTCTTTATATTCATTAGATGTTTGAGGAGGGAAATTTCCCAACTTATTTTTACCTTTACTGGTTCAGTTGCATATAATTTTCAGGAAGCATCTGTTCCCCCAGATTTACTTGCAATGTCCAGCCTTCTTCTGCATGACTGTGGACTAGGTAGTGAGAATCCAACAACACATTCAACTGTTACAATAAGCCAACTCATTGTTTTAAAGTCCAGAGCCCTTGACCCAAAGTTTGAATAAAATNGACGGACAAGAACATGAACCTCCTCTTCATATATATATATATATATATATATATTTATTTATTTATATTAGGGAGGTTCTTTAAATCGAAGATTTGAAATTTCATTGGGACACACTGTAATGTTGTTTTAATACAATAAAAAATTAACATGGTTTTTTTTTATAAAGTTTTGGGGTCGCTACCAAATTTTGAAAAATTATTTATCGTTTGTTTATTCAGGTAGCACGATTCACATTATATAAAAACATAAACACACCACGATCACAAAAGTTACTTACTTTAAAAACACTTAAACCGACGCATGCACTCATTACCATTCCCCTCTCCCCTTTCTTCGTTCCCGATATCACTCTACCGTGACCACACGCCGCCGTTCACACTCCACTCTCAGTGCCGAAATCACATTCGAACAGGGCGTAAAAACTAAATTAATAATGCTTCTGCGGAGTCTACTGCTCACAACGTCTTGATTGTATGGCAAAAAGCAAGCATACCTACCAGGAAACACAAAATGTGAAGGAGAAAATACTTAAACACTTTAAAAAAGGGCAATTTCTGAAAAAGAATAAATAAAATAAATACAAGCGGTCCGAATCAATACAACAAAAATAAGCAACTTAGCAGATTGAACTCGATGAACTTTTTGACATAGCTCATGCTCAGGCTTTGGAAATGATATCAATCGAGGAAGATAAGAAATTTCTGCTAGCTCAAAGACAGAATAGATATGGAAAAATTGGGAGTTTAGATAAACAGCATGCAAAGAAGGTGGCTAATAAACAAGTCAGAGCAGTGCGATTTAAAAGCTTACAACAGCGAGAAGAGACAGGTGTTAAACAATTGACCAAAAAATGTGTTCTTGGTACTGGTATAAAGCTCCTTCTGCGCCAAATGCACCTGGGAATGAACTACAGCTTTTAAAAGATCTCAAACTGTATGAGGAAATTAATCAGCAAATATCCAAAGTGGCATTAAAAAGAATAATGGGTCAGTTGTGGTATTTGTCTGAAGAACTTGTGGGCTTAGCTTTTTTTTGACGACAGAATAAACCTATAAAATAAAAAGAATATGGTGAAAGCATTGAATAATGGAGTTTTAGAGTACTGTTCTGAACGTAAAGCCTTGGGAAGTGATTTGATTATCAACAAAAACCTTGAAGATTTCGTGTAAAGCAATAAATACAGATAATTTCACATAACTGGAATGACACCTGATTGCCGTGCAAACATGGGATAGCGACGAAAGTTATACAAAAAATAAGGCAATAGTTTACAGTATGCGAGTTGTGAACGTCATCTCAGAGCGAGGAGTGGCGCTTATAGAGGAATATAACAAATTACATACAACCAACCAAGAACAAAGAGAAAACCTGCTACTATTGGTTAAAGACTGAAGAAATAAATTTTATAATACGAAGAAATCTACTTTGTTGTTAAGATGAATATTTATTTTGTTGTTTTATTAACCTAATGTGTCATTCTGTAATTTTTTGCCACTGTGATTGGGTGATGTAAATTAAAAAAAATAGCAAACATTAACAGGATTTTGATTTCTTTTTCATCCTAGATTTGCCTTGGGTGTCAGCGACCCCTAAAAGTTTGTTATAAATCTGAAAAAAATACAGAAATATTTTTTTATGTCATACACTGAAGAGCAAAAAAAACTAGTACACCTGCCTAATATCGTGTAGGGCCCCCGCGAGCTCGCAGAAGTGCCGCAAGACGACGTGGCATGCACTCGACTAATGTCTGAAGGTACACAGAAGGCAATTCACACCATGAATCCTGCAGGGCAGTCCAAAAATCCAATCTGTGCCAATTTGAGAAATAATTGCTCTCTGTCACGTTTAACGATTCTTGTCAGTCGTCGTTTGTCCCGTTCTTTTTCCGGCCGCAGCGATGTCGAAGATGTGATGATTTACCGTATTCCCGATATTCACGGTACACTCGTGAAATGGTCGTATGCGAACATCCAAATGTTATCGCAACCTCGGAGATGCTATGTCCTATCTCTCGTGCGCCGACTATAAAACCACGTTCAAACTCACTTAAATCTTGATAACCTGCCATAAATAGCAGCGGTAACCCATCTAGCTGCCGACCGCATCGCGTTACTCAAATTGGTTCCGTTCCTCTGTTATTTGCATACGCACGCCTATACCAGTTTTTTCGGCTGTTCGGTGTAGAACATAATGACGGGGTGCCTCCTGAAAAAATATTTTTTTTTTCGACTAGATAAGAACCACCCTAATATGTATGTATATATATATATATATATGCATGTTTGTGTCTCTCTCTGCGTAATGCAAGTATCGTAGCAGATAAATGATTTATGATATGCATAGCTTAGGAATTCCCATGTCATCAGATTGACCAGACAAAGTGACATCTGCTCTCTGCCAACTTCAGTTACTACGGGCCAATGCAGAAGGTGCACTTTGCACAAGCAATCTTTGAAAGGGATTGCGAGCATACGATAATATAGACCACAATCGCTCTAGCAATAGATCACAGAAATCTTTTCATGTTACTAGTTTGTCAATCTTCCAAATGCTCATACTTTCACACACGGAAGAAAAACAGGCAATTTTCTTCTATCTAACGTGATGTAGATTTGAAGAGTAAAATAGTTCCTGAACTAACCGACACATAGAAAATCGTGATGTCGGCGTTATACCAACTAAAACACCAGTTCATCCACACTGCACACAGGAACTGAAAAGACACATTTATAGCATTTTCGTCCTGTACTTTAAAAGAAATGGATTGTTGGATCATTTCTACTAACACCATACCAAGGAGACGGACATATATAACAAAGGTTTCATAATGTGCTTGGCTGCATTACATACTTTTTGTGTTATAACCACAGTGGTTCCTGGAATACAGCCACGTTTACCTCTGTTTTATGATTCATCATCTTTAATATCAATGATCTGTAATGGATCGGACATCATTCACAGCATTACATCATCCTATAATCCAGGCCAGACCCAAATGATAACTGTCAATCAATTTCTCTCGCCTTGTGTAAAATGATTAAGTGGAATTGACGAGATGCTTATGGAGAGGGTGAATCGGTTGTTCTATTTGTACCTTTACACGTAGAGCAAGGATTTCTGAGAGTATTACAGAAACTTCTTGACAGCTCTGTTTGGTCTGCCCTTGTGGCTACAACATGTATTTATACAAAGCCAACAGCTGCCAGCGTTCTGAAAGTAACATATACTACAAAAGCCTGGAGGCTTCACCAAGTTAAAGCTGCATGCTGTGCATTATTCTGGAAAAAACTTACCATTATGAAGCTCCTGAAGAAACAATTTATCTGTGGATGAAAAGGCATTCTGAACAGAGTTCAACATTCCATTTTTTTATTCTTGTTTTAAATTCAGGGATACTTCTTCTGAGCTCAGTTCGTTCTTCAAGTAGTATATAAAGTCAATGTTTACATAGTATTTTTATGTTAGACCATTTTCACTGTGCGAGATGGCTGACCGTTTATGTAAGGTATTTGGTAGAGCTGCCATTATGATCACCAGCAATTTATTCCAAGTTTAGGACAGGAAATTTTGTTGTACAGAAGTCATCCAAACCTTTTTCTACTATTTCTGTAGATCATGCTCATGAGCAACACAAGAAAAATATGAAAGATGGTGATGCAATCGGCATTAATTATAATCCATATGCTTTGTGGAGGTGGGCTAAGGATGGTCCTAAAATATAAAGATTGGTGAATGAATTCACAATTCAAGCTAAATCAACATCCGAGCATGCTTCATGAACAGTACCATTATTTTCAAAAATTTGTGGACGACAATAATATATTAAAAACAAGTTACGTGAATACTGGAAATCCTTTTCAGGAAACCTTGGGTGATCTTATATCACTGGAAAATCTCTCGTTTTCTGAAGCTGACTCTGTCAAGTTGCTGAGAGAATCTGAGCGAATAGTCATTGAATTGTACCAGTCGTTTGTAAATGAAAGATTTAATAAAATATCCACTGTGAGCATTTTCGCATATATGATGGCATTTAAACTGGGATTTTTTAAACTCAAAATAAGTAACACGACTACGAAAAGCACTGTCCAGAATCTACAGAGTAAGGTACACATATTTAGCGATTACTTACTCTATGATTAAATCGAAAACTTGACTGCAAAATTTCTTTAAGTATGAAAACAGTCTATATCCTCCTAGTTTGTCTTCTGCTGCTCATATTCGACATGCAATTGGGAAGGCCAATTTATTCAATTCTCTTGAATAATTGATGATTGCAGTTTGCCCGGTAGATGTAATGCAATTGTACATGTTGGTGATGCTCTCATTCAATCAATTCAGTCGTGTGTATCATATACCTTAACATGAATACTGTGTCCGGAATTCAATCAGGGCATTTTGGGATATGTCTAGAGCATATCTTCTAAAGCGCTAAATATTATTTGGGATATGTACAGCTCCTAAAGCTTAAAGAAGAGTCTACATGATGGCAGATGTGAAGTAATTCGTCACCAAGTTTTGCCGAATACACATATACCATGCAACAGGCGTGAATTTCTTAGAAACATCTTCAACAAGAAATCCTTTTTTTTCTTCTAATATTAAGACATATAGTTGATAATTGTTACGAGTCTTGCCTGCTCACAAACTATTAGGATATTGAGAANGTTTTGCCGAATACACATATACCATGCAACAGGCGTGAATTTCTTAGAAACATCTTCAACAAGAAATCCTTTTTTTTTTCTAATATTAAGACATATAGTTGATAATTGTTACGAGTCTTGCCTGCTCACAAACTATTAGGATATTGAGAAATAGAATAAGGTATTAGGATAAGCTCAGAATAAGAGAACTTATAGAAAGAGTTAATAGAGTATTTACTTTCGTTCTCCAACAGTTATAAATTGATATAGAGATAATTGAGACAAGAGTCCAATGAGAGAGATAGAGTGGAAAAGGAAGGCAGTTAGGTTAGAGAGAACATCATAAAGAAGGTGCTCACCCTGGTCTCGCACCCAGGCATCGTTGCCTCGATGTCGGACGTCGCTGCTCGAAGACATTAGTTTAAAAGAAAAAAACAGGTAAATAAAGTTTATTTTACAATTACAAAAAGAATAAACATGTTTTATTAGAAACAAAATGCGTCGCGAAATACCAAGTCAATAAGAAATAAATCCATTAAAATTACAATGTCATGAAACAAGTGCCAACACAACTGGCACACACTCCCCTCCCCCACCCATCCATCGACCCCTGAAGCCAGGACACACATGAAAAAAGGTGTGGCAAGTGCAACAGCTACAAAATACCACAAATAATATTATTCACTGTAAAACACAACAGCACAACAAACTTACATTAAGAGGAGTAGGTGCCACTAGAAATAACAGGCGAAAGGATTACAACAGGACGTTCTTGGCTAGAAGTTTTAATGGGTGGAGAGGGTTGCAAAAATGCACAAATGTTGGATTTCAAACAAAAGATGATAGTAAACGTGTTGCAAAACACCGCAAGAGATGATATGATAAGAAAAAATAAATTTATTTGTTCAGGAGGTGGGGAAGGATTGGGATACAGAAATCGAATAACATCACGTAAATTAGTGCCATGAAGCTGGGAAGCCAGAAAGTAATCAAGTTACTTAATGGAGTATCATTGGGAGAAAGATTAGGTTATTTTGGAAGTTGGAAGGTTGTATGATTGTAAATCAGTTAATGAAAATGTAGTACTGAATAAAATGAATGGCAGAGTTAACTTGGCCAAACAAAAGTTTTAAAATATGGGCTGATAATGTCGCAATGTGAAGCATTGCAAAACCACGTCGAGACAATGAGAGTGTGAAGGGAGGTTGTGACTCTAAGGTAGTCCTACATAATCATATTACATCAAAGTGAAATTTCGTCAGAAACAGCCAGAGAGATTGAGTTTTTACAGGAAGGGTAATTCTATAGATACAAAGGATTTTTCGCAAAAGTCAAGGTTGAGTTTACCAGAGAACAAATAAAATTGACATCTATTAACATGTGCATCTAAAATGGAAAGTCAGAAGGAAAAATTGTAATAATATAAGATTTACATTGAGACAACAATTTAGCTGGAATGGGAGCAAAAATATTTCTGTCTAAGCTTACAATAAGAAGGTCGGATACTTTGAATAACAGATATCAGTTTATGTTGAAAAATAGCACAGGAAAAGCAAAAACACGATAACTCTGAAAACTCTCCTTATTTTCCAAAGGAACATTTACAACAACATTAAGTGAAGAATTATAAATAATTGCCTGTACTGTACTGAAGCCACAATAAGAAATATATTTTTAAAAGTCACTGCAGCAAACACATGTAAATTATGTGTAATCAAATGTTGAAATTGGTTTGGAATGTTAATGAAGGGATTAGAATTTAGAAGAGAAGAGCTTAACTTACCATGGACACTAACCGCGATGGCATTCTTTAAGTTGAACAATTCTAGCCTGCAGCTATATAGAGCTTCACTGACCCTCAAAAACATAGTACTAAGGTCTTGCCTGAAACAAAGAATTACAACCCTATCCTATCCTACAGTTCATAATTAGTTTGATTAAAAACCGAATACAAGATGTTAACATTGTTAAGATAGTGAGTAGCCAATTTATGGATTGCTTTAGTAGCATTCAAAGTACTGTATTTAAAATCCTTGATCAAGATGATATGGTTTGTAACATTTACAGAAATCTGGTTTTGCATATCCTCAATAGAATGAAGTCACTTTTCTAAACTCTTAAGATCGTCATTATCCAGGGTATCAAAAACTATTTTAAGAATCTTGCATCCAATATCTAACAGTCCCCTTTTTGTACGTGACTGAGGCAGAAGAGAGGTAAGTGTATACAATAAAGTCTTAAAATCACTAAGTTTATCCTCTACTTCTAAAAACGTATAATTTAAATTCTAATCAAAATATTGTTTTACTTTTCAGAGTTTTTGTGCCCACTGAGTACTGTATTTAACATCGCGTCTAATTCGACTAGTTATTCTTGCAACTCTCGAAGATCGAAGTTCAACACAGTAGAATATAAATTATCAGAGAAAGTAAGGTCTTCATGTTTGTCAAAAATCAATCCAGTGTCTAAATTATGTATCGTTATCGATGGAATCCAACAGCAACTGGCAGCAGCCAGGAAGATGGCCAAGGCATGCATGGTCTAACCGGCAGAAACTGAAATAAAAACAAAACGTCACCCCTTATAGAGTAATGTGGCAAAAATAAAACCGACTGTAAGGTAAATACAGTTACAGATACCTAACATCAAATTGAAAAAATGTCAATCATTACATTAACCATACTAATTGGTTAAACATCATCAACTACTAAATATACAAATAATAATCCGATGACCACAATAGTGTCACATCTGAAAGACAGTAATAAGGAACCCAACTAGTTCAATACCCAAACAAATACCAAATGCCAAAATTTACTCGACATCGAACACAAAAATTCCAATTACATGTATATAAAATTTAAATTTTTGTGTATTTATATATACAATTTATATCAATCAAACAATTTTTATTCGGAACACAAAACATTATTGCTATAAAGACAAGCTTAACTTGGTATCAATTTAATGTAGTATTTCAGCTTATTTTAGTTTAGTAGCGAGAATTTTTCTGGAAGTGTGAGCTCGCAAAAGACATGGATCCTAAAATGACTCGGCTCAATGGGCGATGAGTCAATGAACAAGACGTAGTCAAGATATAACAAGTGTCAACTGTTATTGAGTTATTTTAAGGAAAGCCAGTGCACAGTTAGGGTTTGCAACTCCTAAAGAGAACAAAAATATATTACTTTGTAAGATGAAATATTTTAAACTGCGAGACATGAGCACTAAAATGATCCTGAACTGGGATCAGCTAAAGCAGGAGTGACTGGCGTCAAAAAACGTTGAATTTGATACAGGCCCGATCAAGTGTAAGACATTTTTGTAATTTTTTTATCAACTACCCTGTTGACAGGGTGAGTTTTGCACATATCATGGTCACATACACGAAAAGGGTTATCAATGCGACCCTTATTATACTCTGCAGGACTCTTGATATAAGCGCGCTTTAAATTCTTGAGGGCAGATGAACAAACATCACGAACAACCTTAGGATCGTTCGGTAACAATTCATATAGATGCCCCAAATTTGACAAAGTGTTATTTGGGGCAAAGGTAAACATATGAGTAAATAAGCTAGTTTTGTATGATTCATGTTTGGTAGAATTGAAAGCCATCTCAAGCCAAGATAGATATTTATCCCAATTTTTCTGGTCCGTCGCATGGCAAGCAATTAATGCTGAACGAAGTTTTCGATTGAAACGCTCTGCATGTGAAGGAGGAGGATTATATGGGCATAAAGTTATGCGGCGTATGTCATAAGAAAAACACATGTTCTTAAAAATATGATATGTAAACTGTCAGAAACTATCAGAAAACTATCAGAAACAATGGATGAAGTAGTACGAAAGTTAAAAAATGTGTGCTTGAAGAGATGGATTAGTAGAGATATTGTCAGCTCTCCTAAGTGGGATTAACCAAACAAATTAAGTGAAAGTATAAACACACACACTGACTACATATTATTTCTTAATTTACTCCTAGGAAATGGACCAACAAAATCAAATGTACAACTTTTCGATGGGTTTTTCAGCTACATCTGAAGATGGAAAACCTAAATGTGTATTCTGAGCTGGCTTTCTCAGATCACAAATTTTGCATCATTTCACTCGTCCACAGATTTCAATATCCATTCCTTTATAAATGAATTGCTGACGGATAGCCTGAATTGTTTTTGGTGTACCCAGGTGAACGCCAAGAGGTGATGAAAGGAAATACTCAAATGTTATAGATTTTCGATGATCATTTGTCATAAGATCTGCAACAAAGTACCTGATTTAATTTAAGATGATTTGTTTCGAATTACTATCCTTTTCTTGGTATTTATTAATGTCTGTAAAAGCTAATGGAAAACTAGACAAAACATTACAATTTCGAAAAAATTCTGATTCTACATTGTTGCCATCAAAAATACGATATTGTGCATCTGCCACTATATTTTGAGTTATTTTAGTGCGTTTCACTCTGAATTTTAACGAACAAATTCTAACAACCAGTGACCAATTTTTTGAAGTTGGCGTGCATGAGCCAAAAGCCACGACAAAGCCTGGTTGTCGGTTTCGAGAAGAAATTCTGCATGTTCCAAATATTTACTGAACTCATATATAGCAAAAACTACAGCCAAACATACATATTCATACAGTGGAAGAGTTTTTCTCATGAGGGTAAGTGTGCGGGACGCAAATGCAATTAGCTGATGACAGCCATTGATCTCCTGAACCAGGACAGCTCCTATACCTTGACTTGAAGTGTTAGTTTGAAATACAAATTCCTTGGTAAAATCTGGCAAACATAACACAGGAGGATAAATATTACCATTATTTTGAGTGTCAAAGGCTTTTTGCTTATCATCACCCAATTCAAATTTTACTGATTTATTTCTCAATTTCTTCAATGGTACTGCCTTTTCAGCAAAGTTCGGAATAAATTTGCCAAAAATTGTATCATGCCAATGAACCTGTCTATACCTTTTATAGCTCGTGGTGGGAGTAAATCTCTAATGGACTTCCTTTCTGAATCAATATAAATCCCAGTTAAAGAAATTCTATGTCCCAAAAATTGAATTTGTTGAACTGTAAATCTAACTTTAGAAGCTTTAACAGTGAGACCTGTCTTTTCCATATGAGTAAGTACTTATTTTAGGCGATCTTAATGCTGCTCAATACTGTCGGAATAAATTATAATATCATCCAGATAGTTATAGATAAACTTGAATTTATCATAATGAAAAATCATATCTAAAAACCTTGTAAGTACTTGAGCACCCGTGTTCAAGCCAAACGGTACATGAGTAAATTTATATAGGTTCCAAGGAACACAAAAACTTGTAATTGGTTTGGAATCTTTTGACAAAATGATTTGGTATTAGGCCGCTTTTAAATCAAGAGTAACGAAGAATTTTGCTTTTCCAAAAAAAATTAAATGCATAATGGAGATCAGGAAGTGGAACTGATTCAATTTTAATGTTTTTTATTTAGTTTACTGTAGTCTACAAATATTCAATGTTTCGCATTGGGATTTGGACTCAAAAAGGCTAGGACTAGATGTATATTGTTCAATAACGCCTTTATCCTAACTCAGTGCAAGGACCTTTTTTCATTCATGTAATGAGCACGACTGGACTGTAGCAGTCAACAGTATTTGTGCAAATCCGATTCAGTGTAGTGTCCAGGATGCCTTCAAAACCAAAGTCCGCACAGGCCATATGTCATTTTCCCTTTGTGCTTGCCGATCTGCATCATACCTCCCGGAAAAAAATTACTTCCTTGTTTCCAAAAAAACAACTTTTCGTCGCGGAGTCGCAGGCCGTATGTATTGTCGCTGTTCCTATCGGAGTAGGAAGCAATGTAGTGCCCGACCAGGGTTGCCCACCACAGTCCGCGCTCTCGTGCTCGTTCCCGTTTCGGTGCTTGCAGTAAATCGATCAGGGGCAGATAATCTTCGTCACTAGTGATGACCCCTACAGATACTGGCAGTTCTGGATTTCTGTTCTGTTTACAAATCGGGGTCGGTCCTTCCACCTTGATATCGTGTTTGATATCCGACCGAGTTAAAGCTTCCTCTTAGCATTGTCAACCAAGTTCGTCAAGATGGCTGGCTCGAAAGCCTCTTCCCTTCGGTTCTCGAGAGCCAGTCTATAACTTTTCGCAAGTAGAAATATCTCCCGAGCAGATTCGATGGCTGTCCCACTGCAGCTCAGTCGTTAGTTCGGTTCGGTTCACCATCATTCATAGAATGGAATATACGTAAAACAACACAGGTATATATAAATATTCATTCTTGATTGGAGGAAAGTGAATTTTCGATCCTTTCCAGTCGGTCGATGCACCCATCCAGCACCTTCTTGCTTTGCCTCGCAACATCAGTTTTCGCAGCCAGTTTGGACATTAATGTATTTTGAAGAGCCATTAATTCTTCCCGTCTCTGCACATTCGAAACATTGATCAGGTCTATTATCCGTTCCTCTGAACTCCCTACATGCTGGTCGACAGCTACTAAATCTTCCACCACTTAATTTTTCATGCTCTTGATATTTTGCACAAGAAGCGACTGGCCCCTGTTAACAGCGGTGAGGCGAGCTCCCATTAGCTTATTTCCATTTTCATCAGAGTTTAGACCATGTCCGAACTTGGAAATGGCATCGTGACTCATGGTTCGTGTCTTACTATAAACTGATCGCAGCAACGCCTGTACCTTCTCTTGAGTACCGGTGAATCCTTATCGATCACCAATATGCCGCACGCCTCGTTTCAGCACAAAGAATACATATCCTTCAACTCTGCAAACGTCATTTCTGTATTGTTGTGATCGTCGTGTGCATGCTGCAATTTCGTATCGTCCATGCAAAACAACGCGAGGAAATTCACATGATTGCGTATTAACTGATTTGGCACACGCGAATAACTTTGGCACAAGTACTCACAGTCCACATTCGCATGCCTTCCCATGCTATAGTACTCGTGAATACAAGTGTGTTTCTCAAATGCCACATCGTCCAAAATAAATACGAAGTTTGGCATTGCCTCGCTCGTTCGAATGACGGCTTGGTTATTGCTGCAATGGAAATAGCATAGGTTGTCTATAGCTTGCAGTACACACGCTAGATGCTGGTATTTCGGTTGTTGAAGCGATTTGGAGTTCAGGTACACGTTCTTAAAACTAATTTTATTTGATTCCTCCAAAAAACTGAGAAGCACACACGTCTTCCCGCAACCCGACGATCCGCAAATTACTCCTCTCACGGTATTGGGCAACAGTGGGCGGTGGCGTGCATAATAAGAGGTTTTGACATCTTCGTCAGTGATGCGGACGGGAAGACCAACATCTTGCTTGATTATATTCATGATACTGAAACGAAAACTTTTAAAGGTCGGGTATGTATCCGTTCGTAGTGCAGTAGCGTGTGATGACTTGTAGAAGAAAGCTCAAATCTGGAAGAAGAGTCGTCGATATGCTGATCAACAATATACCTTTCAAGCTGCACATTCCCGAATACAGATTCTGAGGACTGGGAACAGAGCTACCTAAAAGGCTGCCATGCGGTGATACGGGCATCAACGCGCTTGACGAGGCATGAAAATGGCACCATAACGACTATTCCCAGCACAAGGATCTACAAGTTCGGCACCAGGCAGACAAGATACTTGCACATAGGGCAGATGAAATATGTCGCACACCGGACACGAGCTAGGTGAAACAATTGCAGTGTGGGGGTTTTCAATGCGATGAAAACCGAAGTGAATTTGGGCATGGGGGCTAAGAAAGCAATAGGAAGTTCCTCAAAAAGGGGGAAGAAAAAGTGGGAGGGGGGATGCTTGCTGCCTTGATACCTGCAAAGATTACTCTGGCTGGTATCGCCAGGGCTGCAACGAATATCGTTAGTGCAATGAAACGAGTCTCGAAATAACATAAGCAATTGGAGGAGCTGTAAAATTTAATTGTCATCAAATTCTATGCAAATTGTTTACTAATGAGCTCATTAATTTTAATATAAATATCTGATTCAGTTTCTTGGTTATTGTTTTGGCAACGTGCTCTTCAATTTTAAAATAAATAACTGTTTGCAGTTTCTTGTTTATTTGCTTGTCAATGAGATCTTACATATTTTTAATAAAGTTTTTTATGCAAACTGTTTAAAAATAATATTGTTATTTTTTTTACTGAATGTTACAAAGCAAAGTTATTAACTACGTTAAATTTATTTTGTACAGTAAATGACAGCTAGTGCGTCAAGTCCCCTCACCAAAGGTTCGTGCTTGGCCTGTCAACGAGCAGCGGAGCATTTCAGCACCCACTGCTATTTTGAAATGCATTGCAAATTCCTTCAAAAGTAAGCACTAGTACCATCAAGATACTTGAAAGTTATGTATTTTGTGTTGGTAGATGTTTTTGACACACAATTGCCCTTTTATAGGTTACCGCTGGGCACAACCACAGATCCTGTCAATTCCCGGAGTTGTGTTTTCAGTCGGCTTGCAGTCCTGTCTGCACTGTCGTAATGAATCACCCACATCTTCACGCTAATACAAGCGGTGAGTATTTCCCACCACGTGACGAATATATTGTGCAGGATTTTTTAATATAATGTTTTACATTTTGTGGCGAAATTGTGTCCAGGTAAAGTGACTTCCGTGGCAGGGCGTCAGAGAGTATCCTTTGTGAGTCAAATCGTCTGTTTTACGCGAGTCCCTAGCAACACAGCCAGTCATTAGGAGAGTGGCTGAGTCTTCCTTTTCTACTTCAGGNTGAGTCAAATCGTCTGTTTTACGCGAGTCCCTAGCAACACAGCCAGTCATTAGGAGAGTGGCTGAGTCTTCCTTTTCAACTTCAGGTAGCCTATATAACTCTGCTGTGTACATGCAAAACTGTGTGTGAGGATTTTATCTATACTCATTGACAATAAATGCATTGTTGTGTCTAGAAAAAAAATGTCACTTTTTAAAAAACTATTATTCACATTCGTAAATGGTTTGTCTATGTCATGGTTCAGGGGGTAAAAAATTGTAACTATATTATTCTGTTCTAAAGGATAAATCTCACTGATGAAATATGTTTTAATGTAGTTGAAATATGCTCATAAAATTTTGCTACGCAGTTTATAAACATACTTGGAAACTCAGTAGTTACACAGGCTTTCTTGTCATATGTATTCGCGTATTAACTAAATATATTTCCCAGCTTTGACATATTATTTCACCTTATTGCTATCTTCACCTTATTAATATTATTCATGGCCATATGTTGTGGGTTTTGTTAAAGATTTCAGTTTTAAAAAGTAACTACATTTGTTTATAAACATTATTTTTGAATGTGCAGTGAAAAGGAATTTTTTTCTCTTTATAAAATTTTTACTCTCATTAAAAATAACTTGCCTTTAGTATGGTTCAGTGAAAAAAATTACATAACAGTATTTGTTCTGCTACACAGTTCAGTATTAAATTTAAAAGTACTTGAATAATTTTTATATGGAAACAGAGAAGTTACAAAGGCTTTGTTGGCATATGTATTTGTGCATTAATTAGATATTTTACCAGCTTCACCGCCAAATTGTTTTTGTTCATAAACCTACTGTGTGTTGCAGGTTTGTTTTGCGGAAGTCTACAGTATGAATGGCGACCGTGTCGACGTGGGTACTTCGGGGGGTTTTCAACTTCCTTCGTCTCCACCTGTAGCTGGGATACGTGCAGTACCGTCGCTAGGGTTCCATTGTGGAATTTGCAGCAAATATTTTTCTGCGCGCCATAACGGATCGAGGCACGAGAGGAACTGCATCCACAATCCTCACAGGGAACAGGAGCAAGTGTGCGAGAAGTGCGGGATGCAGATTGGGCGGAAGGATGACATTAAGCGGCATTTGAGAAGCTGCAATGGCACAGCGCAGCAGAAAGCAGTAGGCAACTGCGAAATTTGTAATGTCCCATTTTCCAAAACTGCAGATGGCCGAAGGCACGAAAAGGGGTGCAATTTCAACCCGGATAAGAAGACTATTTTTACCGGCGAGGACTGTGGGAATCAATATCCCATGGCAGACAAGCTGAAAGAACATGCCAAGAGGTGTACATCCCCCTCCCCCCTCGCTCGATGGTATAGAAGATGGCCAGATGTAAATTTTCCACCCAGCAGCAACCAGAACCAGCACCAGAACCAGCAGCTCGACCGAGGATCGTCGTGGCGACCAGACAGCCGACTTCCCACGGATTTGTGTCAGCCGAGACTGCCTTCAGCTATGACATACGTGGCAGAAAGTACAAGTGACCAGGCAAAGTTAATGTCCACCAGCCTTGCGCCCTCGCCGAAAATCTTCCAAGGGACCGGTTGAAAAATACAACAAAGTTCTTCAGCCCAGACGAGCTGGGCTTATGAGGGAGAAAGGGAGTGTTCCCCTATGATTACATAGACAACCTGCAGAAACTTGAGGAGAAGCGGCTGCCTCCCAGCGATACATTTTATAACAGATTGATGGACATGACCATAAGTGAAGAATATTATGCACATGCACTTAAAGTCTGGGAAAAATTCGACTGTAACAAATAGAAGATTATTCTAAAATTTATTTCAATACTGATGGTTTGTTGTTGTCAGATATGTTTGAAAACTTTAAAAAACTCTGACTGGAAACATATGGCTAAGACTGTGTCCGTTACGTGAGCACTCCAGGCTTATCCTTTGATGCAATGTTGAAGCACACCAAGGTCAAGCTGGAACTGCTACCAGATTACGACAAGTATTTATTCATCAAAGAAGGCATAAGAGGTGGAGCAGTCGAATGTGTAAAGCGTCATGCACAAGACTATAACAAGTATATGCCGTCCACGTACGATGCCAGCAAGCCACTCGTTTACTTACAGTATGTAAACGCGTACAATTTGTACGGTTGGGCAATGTCTCTGCCCCTCCCCGTGCGTGATGTCCAGTGGGTGAGCACCGACATCGATGTCACGGCGGTGCCAGGCGATGGTCTGCTTGGATATGTGCTGGAGGTAGACATTGAATATTCTGTGGAACTCCACGACTCGCACAAAGAACTGCCATTGTTGCCTGTCAACAAGAGTCCTTCCGGTGTAAGAACAAAAAATTATTGACGACAATGCAACTAAATAAAAACTACATTGTGCATTATATAAACACGAAGCAGAAATTTAACATCTCTTCAAAGTAACCCAAAACCATCGGGTGCTGCGATTCGAGTAAGAGGCATGGCCCAAGCCCTACATTGACCTCAACATGGAAAAAACGCAGGCATAAGGCAATGATTTCTAAGAAAGTTTTTTTTTAAGCCGATGAACAACGCAACATTTGAAAATTTTATGTATAATACGAGGAAGAGACAATTCATGGAATTAGTGTGTAATAAAAGAAGACTTAAGAAATTGATTGCCAAGCCCACCTTAAAGTGCAGGATGATTTACGACGAAAACGTATAACTGATGAAAATGGAAAAAAAAACGATATTGTTTGATAAACCTATTTACGCCGGGTTTTCAGTGCTCGACTTGTCCAAAACATCAATTTATAGTTTCCGTCATCATGTAAGGAAAAATAAGTCCAAAGACAACATCAATCTACTCTATACATTTACCCACTCATTAATTTATGTCATTGAAACGTCGGATTATTATGCAGACCTGGCCGCAGACCCCACGCCCATGGAAGAGATGGATACCAGTGCCTACCCCCGCACTCATTCTTGCTACTCCCCCACCAACAGGTAAAAGGTGGGTACATTTAAAGACGAGTGCAGTGGCGAACTGATCAGCGATTTCGTGGGGCTGCGTGCCAATATGTACAGTTATATATGTAGCGGCAAAGTATCCAAGAACGTAAAAGCATTCCAGAAGACAAGTCTGACAAATATAGTTACATTTGAAGATTATAAAAGAGTGTTGAAGCAGCAGCAAGTCTGTGTGTAATCATGCATAATGTAAGATCATACCACCATGAAGTTTACAGCCAGTGAATGAACAATGTCGCGCTTACATGGCAGGACGACAAGAGACGAATATTGGACGGCGGAATACTGACAGAGCGATATGAATATTAGAATTTAGAAAAAAATTAATTAAGTGTAAAATGGATATATTGGGTAGAAATTAAGTAAAGAAGAAGATAAGAAGAGAAGAAAAAATGAAGAGAAGAAAATAATACAAGTGCATTATTACTTCTATCCAATATAAGTTTATGGTTTATGTATGTAAAAGTTTGATTGATGTAGCTACTACTACTGACAGAACGGTAAAGAACATTCAAGACGAATTTTATATCTTGTCAGGTGTGCCACTTTGAGTCTGATGAATGTTGAGCTAGCCATTGTAGCTTTACAACTGATGATGAGAATAGTGCCGATTGGAGCAATGAGTTAGCTGAGGGGGACTGGCATATTAAAAAAAATGTGTCTTTCCCTAGGTTATGGGTGAATGAGACCCGGATGCAAGGGAAATTGATCACCTATGGGGTGTAAAATAAGAAGCGATTTCACCTTCCTGCATACACCAGCTATTAAAATTTAATTTGCTTACTTTCCCTGGGGTCATGTGTGGATGTGTTTAATCTGAAGCGATTTCACTCCTCACCAATCTACCGTCAGCTAAAAATAATTATTCACTTTTGGTGAAAATGATTACTGTTTTTACAGCACGCACGTGTGGGTCCTGACACATTGCTACAGATGTCATCATGAGACAGATTGGGCCACCACCAGCAATTAGCAATTTTCACTATAGATTGTTGCAACTGGTATTTCACTCCGGCAATTTAGCTTCTGCACTCTTGCACGGGTATTTGTGGCTGCGACTTCTCTTTGGGCCTCCGAACGGAGTTTAAAACCAATTTCTGGGGGTTACAAACCCTTACACCTTTACCGTGTTTGCAGGAGTAAAATACTTTTTTAGTGTGACATCTTCGCCCATTGTAACCACTAGAGGCGTTATTGTTCTTACCCACCCTTTCTAACTACTTCGTACGTTAATTTTGTTATTTTTCTCTATACAATTCTTCCGTTCACTTACTTTCATCTGTTATCTTTCTTGTTGTTGTCTCTTCTGTCCAAGTTTATATCATTTAACCCGTAGTTTTTCAGCTCGTGTCCTGCTACATTTATGGGCAAAACTTTTTGTACGGTATTCGCGATTTCTTCACACTTTTTGAATCAAAATATTGAAAATTCATTTCACGTATGACCTGTTTGGTTGTTTTCTATCACAAGTATTTTATAATTATTTTAACATAAAAGTACGTTATTTATAGTCAAATTGATCTTTAACTTGTATTCTATGCATACATATTATAAAATTAAATTTATGATAAACAAACCAAACAGAGAGAGAATAGATGTGTGTTAGTAATGTCTAGTAAGAAATAGTTCTTATGCAAAACATCATTTCACTGAGTGAGCACGAATGCGTTGTGCTGTCCCACTGGTATAATTTAATAAACTTGGAAACTTGGCCAAGCATTTATTGTATGAGCCTGAGGAATAGACTGGAAGTAGAACATTAGCACATCTTCAAAAAAGTTGGAAGTAACCGTGAATGGGCCACTGCAAATGTTTACGCCGCATGTATATTTCCGACGTAAATAAAACATTTTATTTCCCTACATATCATGCATAGTGGTTGGTCAGCCAGTGGCGTGGAGGTCATAAATGTGGTTTCTAGGCTTTCCACCGACTTTTAAAGACATTCATTAATAAATAAGGTTTGTAAGCTTTATAGTTTGCAGTTCACAGTGATGCTAGCTAAGTTCGACTACATTTAAAGTGAGTGATTGGAGAGATTTGGGCGATGAGGGTGAAATGAGGTGAGAATGGAGTGGCACAGGAATGCAAGGGTGGGGGATGTAGGAAATCCTTGAGTACACCTGCCGATCAGCGGCATCTCCGACACGTTTTCTAAATGCAAATCCGTGAGCGACCTCGCCGGGAATCGAACACTCGCCTTCCACCAAGGCGAACCGCCTTGGTGGAAGGCGAGTAGTCAAACCACTACACCACCGCGAATCCTAATACGCTAACTGATGCTCAATTAAATGTAAGAAAATACGTCTTCAACTCTTTGTAGTATTATTGTAATGGTTTATGGTTTGTCTGGTTTTTACGATAGCATTTGCATGAATGTTGGCTAAAATCAGCACTTGTACTTGACTGAAATAAGCGGCTACGTGCCTGTAAAACTCAGTGCAGCTCGAACAAGTTTATAGGAGAAAACTGACATTAAACATATATTCCTTATAAATAGAAAATTTTCAATTTTGTTATTTAGCAGCCTGTTTATTTACCTCTTAGGAATTACTTCAATTTACTTGAAAGGGATGATGGTTTGAATAGAGATATTCTTGGTTCATAAATGTTATAGCTGGTACATTGGGTAGTCTGGTATCAGTCGATTATGTTCCGTTGACAGATAATAAGAATTATTGTGATATGGGCTGGCCCTTAATGTATGGTTGCTTGGGTATACATTATGGTGTCTGACTTTCTGTTTGGTTTTTATGGATTTTAAAAATAATTATGCTTGATCCAACCGTTCATTTGCAAGTATAAGGTGAATGTTACTCGAAGTGCTGATTGGCCGCAGTCGGTTTGAAGTGCGTTTCTGATGTCTGGACATGACAAATGTCCTTAGCGAATAAAATATTACTAGACACATAGGACATGTAAGTGCTTAGAAAAAGTATGATTTTTATCTGGACATTTGTAAGTTAGGTTATGTTAGGTTTTTGGGGAGGATGGGGGGAGTAGCTTTTGTAGGTTAAGATATGTTAGTTTGACAGATGGCAGGGATGTTTGAGTTTCGGCTGGTCTGAACTCTATAGTTTCTCTAAACTTGAGTTTAGGTGGGTGGAACATTTAATATCAAGGTGCCTGCTTGCGAGTGTATAAGTAGCTGAGTTCTAGATAGGAAGCTTAGTTTGACAGTGGCAGTCGTGAAAGATAGCTCATGTAAGCAACTTGAGAATATTTTTTAAGTGTTTTTGTATAACTATATTTTAACGAATTTTAAAACACAAAAATTTTTTCTTGTAACCCTATATCTTAACCAGTCTGCTATAAACTGTTTTCGTTAAAAAAAAATCTATGAAGCAAATATATAGGCTAAACACTATGGTTATAAAGGGCTTAAACATACATTTATAGAGCTAGAAATGATACTTGAAAACTGAATTTCACGAGCCTGCCTCTTACGATTTCGCAAATTATATTCCCCTATCTAAATGCCTGTTCATATTTGCTTGGTTACAAACTGACTTCCGAAAAAATGTGGTCTGCGTCATAATTATATCAAAAGAATGTATACAAAGAATCAGTGTGAACATAGGCACATATGATTCAGACCCCTACTAAATATATCACAAAATTATTTTAATTCAATATTTACATTTAAAATGTTTTGNTCACAAAATTATTTTAATTCAATATTTACCTTTAAAATGTTTTCAAAATGGTAAATACGATTAATTTAAACTGAAAAGGCTCTCCAATAAATGTGGTCATGAGCCATAAATGCATTGATTGTAAAAATATATAACAAAATGTTTAATACACTATGATAATTGCACGAGGGAAAAACAGTCTCTTCTTTGATGTCTATTATAGTAGATTTAAGAACGTCTTATAATGTTTGCTTAAGTGGCTCAGTGGTTAGAACACCCGGCACCTGTTCGAGAGATTGTAGGTACAAACCCCATCCCTTCATGAGAACTTTTGTTTTTTTTTTTAAATGGTTACGAAGAGTTATAGGAAGTGTACAATTTATATATTTTAAATTTTATATATAGATTTTGCATTTAAAATAAAGTTCCAATATATGNTCCCAAATTTTATTGAAGACATATTGAAGAGATTTAATAGCATTTTTATCAGCTTTTTTCCAGAGTTCGGCTACTATTTGATTTTCTCCCGATGCTTTATTATTTTTTAATTCTGAAATGACTTTTTGTAATTCTTCAATTGTTGGTGGTTCTGAATCTAGTTTATCAGAATTATTTGGGGTGAATTCAAATTTTTCACAAATGGGTTCACAATTCAAGAGTTTATTAAAATAGTCTGCTAATATCTTGCAATTTTCTGTGTTGTTGTGAGCAATGTTCTCATTAGCATCTTGAAATTGTAGGGTTGGCGCTTTGTATTTTGATAGTTTTTGCTTGAAAGTCCTATAAAAGCTTCTTGTATTGTTTTTAGTGAATTCTTCATCAATTTGGAGAAGAGTTTCATTTTCGTATGCCTTTTTAACCTTTTTTATATTTTTATCTACCATTTTCCTAATTCTAATGGAATTTAATCTATTTTCTTTTGTTTTCTGTGATTGCCATTTTTGCCAAGCCTGTTTTCTTGTTGCAATGTACGTATCACATTCCATTGACCACCATATATGTTTTCTACGTTTGGTTTGGGGTGCTATTTGTTCAGCTTTGTTAAGTAAGTTTTCCCTGATATTTTCCCAGCTTTGAGTCTGTATGTTTTCTGTCGCCTTTGTGAAGTCATCTGAACGTAGTATGCTTTCTGCGCTGTATTTCCGGCCTTTAATTTGTTTTGTTTGTTGTTTTCTATTTGGGATGACATTAAACTTAATTTTAGACAGATAATGATCCGATTCCAAGTTTGCACCTCTAAGCACTCTAACATTCATAATTTATTTGTGACATATCTTCTTGATCGCTACATGGTCTTCAACTTTAAGGGGATCCAACCCCAAACCCCTTTGGGTACAATTTTTGTTTTCGAGGTAGTTTTTTTAATGCTGTAGATTTAAGAATTAGATTATGTGCCTGGCAAAGTTTTATTAGTTTGATGCCATTCCTGTTTGTTCTATAATGGGCAGGATATTTTCCAACGATTTTCTTATATATTTTTTTTTTNTTAGTTTGATGCCATTCCTGTTTGTTCTATAATGGGCAGGATATTTTCCAACGATTTTCTTATATATTTTTTTTTTATCAATCTATGCATTAAAATCACCAAGAAGAATGATGATGTTTCTTTCCTTTGTTTCTTTATATTTATTAAATAAATTGTAAATGATTTATATAAATATTTTGAATAACGTTTTTGAAGATTTTATAATTTTTTGGGCTTTTCATAATTTTTTTAATGTTTGTTGGGTTCCGTGTAATTTAAAGTCACAGGGTCAAGGTCAAAGGTCAAGGTCACCCANTTAGTTTGATGCCATTCCTGTTTGTTCTATAATGGGCAGGATATTTTCCAACGATTTTCTTATATATTTTTTTTTTTATCAATCTATGCATTAAAATCACCAAGAAGAATGATGATGTTTCTTTCCTTTGTTTCTTTATATTTATTAAATAAATTGTAAATGATTTATATAAATATTTTTAATAACGTTTTTGAAGATTTTATAATTTTTTGGGCTTTTTATAATTTTTTTAATGTTTGTTGGGTTCCGTGTAATTTAAAGTCACAGGGTCAAGGTCAAAGGTCAAGGTCACCCANCATAATTTTTTTAATGTTTGTTGGGTTCCGTGTAATTTAAAGTCACAGGGTCAAGGTCAAAGGTCAAGGTCACCCAAGTCCAATATTGCGGCTAAGATGGCTGATATAACCAAGATGGCTGACAGTCTGCACTTACTTCGGACCATGTGTATTGCATTATGGAAGGCACCGACAGCACCACATCTACATAAAAAAAACAATCTAATATGGCTGCCACCTGGAGGCTAAATGGACGTCTCGCCTATTGGCGATATCGATAATTAATACACTAGCACCACCTAGGTGATGTAAAAGTAAAGATATAAAATGCACGTTGGTGGCCTCCAGCAATGTATAAACAAATAACAGACAAAAAATATATAGCTGCTTACAATAGAATGAGTATATGTGAGGGTGTGTGGAGGGAAATGTTAAGACAATGTGAATGATTGGAGGGGTTCACTTATCTGCTGGACATGGTTCTGAGGAAACCTTCGGAAATGAAAGTTTTTCAAATAACCTTTTTAATAACAATTTGTTAAAATAGATTTTAATAAATGTTATTGTAAAATTTTATAAATTTTTGTAAATTTCGATTATTTGTTATATTTTTTTCTAATTTTTTGTAAATTTTTTATACATTTTTCATATTTCAAATAATATTTTTAATTTTTTTATTATTTTAATAACATTTGAAATTTATTTTTATTTTTTTAATACATTTCAAAAATATGTTTTTTATAAATTTTAAGTATTTTTTAGGGTTTTTGGCATTTTCAAGGTTACATGTCACTGGGTCAAAGCCAAAATTCAAATTTATTGTCACCGACATTCAACATAGCGGACAAGATGGCCGCCGGGGTCCGGAATGAGAGAGCAGGATCAGCTCCGGCGCTCTGCTCCCCGCGTCCTGACCCTGACTCATAATTTTTCTAATACTAGGAATAATTACAGATTTAGAGTATGAGGGAAAATTAAGTTAACCACTCATCGACATTTGTAGCAGGTGTCAATACAAAATTAAGTGTAGCTTATTTTAATTATGGTGTAATTCTGTATATAAATACTATCATTATTTCTCTTCCTACAATGTTTGACATTTGCCGCAAATGTTCACAGTTCCATGAGAGGTCTTGTTATACTAAAAAAAACACTTAGCCGTTCTCCATTAGGCACTCTTCTCGATACCGCTTGAGGCGAGATGTACTGGGGTAGTCGAGCTTCAATGCTTTAGCCAACACTTCTGCTGCGAAACCACCTGTAGTATAATAAGCAGTCTCTGAGCAGTCCACTAGGTTTGCTCACAGGATGTGGCTGTGGATGACTTGTGACTGTCTCTCTCTGCTCTCCAGAACAATGCTTATGGGCATGTGTATTGATACATTAGTTGCGAAAACTATAAAGGCCTTCTGGTCTGTCAGAAATGTTATATCACAACATTGGAGAACAGTAAGGCAATGTAAAGGACTTTCTACAGGATCTCCTTACATATTAGATAGACTGTAATCGGTGTCTGATTCTTCCATAGTGTAACATTAGCCGTATCATCAGCTAGCTTTAAGAGGGCAAAATGTAAATATATTTTAAACCTTACACTTCTTTCAAAATTGAATTTAGTATTTTTCTGGCAGCTCAGAGTAGAAAAGTGAAAGTTACCAATTTGTCACAATATATATTAGATAAATATAAACATCATAATTTAAAAATAAATGTTCATGTAGGGAGAGTAGACAAATGATACACTATTACAAAATGGCCACATGTAATTGCACGACAATAACGCTCAATGTATTCGGGTTTTTTTGGCGCATGCGAGAGGGGGGGGGACAACATTGAGAATGTGGAGTGTGTAACGAATGCGAATGGTGAAAAAACTAAGCTTTTGTTTTCACTCGCGGGACCAGAATTTTGAACCTTAGCATAAGAAATTATACGGTTTTAACGCATTCTGCGTCCCTATATTTTATTCGTCAGAACAGTACGAGACCGCTTCGAGCGTCCGCCTGCTGGTGTTATAGGATTAAGGGTTTTGCGGACGTGATGGGAGAATGGCTCCAGGACGGCCCGGCGGAACGACCACGTGTGGAGGAAGGTGGATGCAGCTGCATCTCGCAGCTGCCAAGGGACGCTGAGCCCACACCAACGGCTGAGTCTGTCCCGGGCTAGTTTCAGCAATAAACATTGAGAGCTTTTAGCGGGCATGCTGGGAGAATAACGACACGATATCCGGAGGCATAAAAACAACACGTGCCCCGAACCAAAGGGGCCACCCAAGAGTTCCCGCACATGCAGAACGGAACAATAAATTTCCAGGCCAGAATCAAGGGGCGACGCCAGGCCGACTGCGGACCACAGGAGCAGTGGCCACGTGTTTCACGACCCAGAGGGGACGCGGCAAGCACCCCGGCCAGTGCAGGGATGGGGCAAGTTGAATATGGCGATGGAGCCTACAAAACGATGGGAGAGCGGGAGGAACGGGGCAGTCAGTTCAGAGACGTCAACGAGTCAGTCAGTCGGAGGACCTGAAGTGAGGTGTCTGGATCGAGAATGCATCACGACGTCGACCTCAGTCGGAGGCCGTCAAACGGGACGTGCGACGGGAAGAGTCCGAGAAAATGCGGGAGTCAGCCGACGGGAATCGAGGAGGGCGGAGCGAATCTGGGAGAAGACGACAATGGCAGCCGGCC
>NQII01004827.1:129389-142087 GCA_002778355.1 Clitarchus hookeri | reverse complement strand
CCGGCTCTTAACGTAACAGCAATGAACAAGTAACAGGGCAATAAAGAGTGTTTGATATTTGTAACGACGTCGTTAAGTTTTGGAAGTAAATTGAGTATTTTCTGCAAGACATCTGTGAGTAACATCGTTTCTAAAGAAACGTTGTATTGGAATATTGTATAATTGCATTAAATTATCATTACATCTGCCTGCTACCTGAATGGTTTTCACAATTTGGTAAATTTTTGTTAGACAGCTTTTAATAGTAATATAAAATATTATAAAACGAAAAAATCATAGCGTTATGCAATCAAATTTTATATCATATAGCATTTCAAGCCTGTTAAAATTATACAAATAGAAAATATTGTACTTGTTATATTGTACGTAAAACGCATTAGAATGCTTCAAGTTCTAGGTACACATTAGTGCGTTACTGAAATTTTGGTAAATTGTTTTGATTCCGCTATAATAAGGAAAACACTGTGCTTATACTTCAGCAAACCAATTGATATAAGCAAACAAATTATTGTAAGTTGGTTTATATTTAACACTGATTGAATTTCAAGTGGGCATTGAGAAATGACACGGCGTTTGTAATAGTAACCGCAAAAATGTAATCAAACTTTAGTTCCAAAAAATTCCGTAAGGCTACAAAATAAGAGACATGTTAAAACATATTAATTAATTCTGCTCAACTGCAAAGATATATCTGTGAATTGTTTTAATTTGGGTAAATGTCTTTGTAATATTTAATATTATTTTAAAATTGCTATCGCATGCCTACTTTCAGTGAAAATGTCTATGTTTTGTCAGTAATTTTTTTTTCTAAACATGAAAATTTAATGCAGAATCTGAAAAGTTGTTTTAATTCCCCATTTAAGTCTGAAAAATGATCTTGTTCAGGTCTGAGCGTTTGTAGATCACGATAATTTCTATCATCTAGTTTCACGAAAACCTTTTACAGCATAGCAATTTAATTACATACGATTCAGTAAAACTATATATGTGCATTCTACATTAATTTGTGCCGTTTTTTTTAAAAACTCTCAAGTTTGACGCACTACAACAGTGGTGCTTGAAGTTTAAACTTTCTCAAAAATTTGTAATTGGAAAGGGCTTATTAAGAATGTCTTATGCGTTATGCCTGAACGCTTATCAGTGGACGGCTTACACACTAACACCCATGCCTTTCCTGGTATTCGAACCCAGAACCTCCCGCTTTGNAACGCTTATCAGTGGACGGCTTACACACTAACACCCATGCCTTTCCTGGTATTCGAACCCAGAACCTCCCGCTTTGTAGACCGGCGGCGCAGCAACCGATAGAAGAATGTGAAACTCTTCGCTTCGTGAATATTTGAAATTCGACTTTCTGTGTCCTTATGCTTAATTTGCAATTTGGTTGATAAANGAAACTCTTCGCTTCGTGAATATTTGAAATTCGACTTTCTGTGTCCTTATGCTTAATTTGCAATTTGGTTGATAAAACGAACTACATAAGGAACTGCTCATACATGTACTGGAAAATTCTAAAGCGATAGTAATACAAGCGTAGTGTTAAGATGGGTTTTCACTGGGTGAGCTAATTACACCGACTGAATGCTCAATTGTTAGATAATGTCTTAAATACAAAATAAAAACTGTTTTTACTGGGCAAGCTTCAGTTCCGAAGGAGCACTATAGTTTTCTCTTTTGGCCAGTGAAAATACTGTAATGAATATCAACGAAGAATTTTCTCTAATTATTGGTAGCGCTGCGTTCGTAGTAATAGGTTTTCTATTAGCAAAGATAATGAAAAAACATGTTTCGTATCAAAGTTCTTGAGCGCAAGACGTACACAAAACGCAGGGGTTGAGGTCACAGTCAGAAGACAGACGTTTCCATAATTTCTGCAGATTTAACGAGAACGATGTTGAAAAATTGATAGAGACGAAACACGATAAAATTAGGGAATAAGACAGTAATTGTTTCAAAGCAATACCTCCAAAACAAATTTTGCGTTAATTAAGAACCGGCGATTCATACGCAAAATTGATGTTCTCATTCAAGAAATCGAAAACATCAACATCTACGATCATACCAAAAATGTGCAAAGCTCTTGTCTCATCTTTGTGAAGTTTTGTACGTAAGACAAGATAAAACACAAATAACACAATCATTCCAAACATTGATACATTTAGCATCCGAAAATTCAAATCAAATGTTTTTCACTTGGATAATTTATATGTGAATTATCCTTTGTTGCAAATAAAATAATCTAGGGACGTTCAGAATAAATACAGATATGATATTTGGTTATTTAAATAAAATGTAACTTAAAAACTTTTTTAATACATACTTTNGTTCAGAATAAATACAGATATGATATTTGGTTATTTAAATAAAATGTAACTTAAAAACTTTTTTAATACATACTTTTAAATAAAATGTAACTTAAAAACTTTTTTAATACATACTTTGAATACAACTAAGAAAATATAGCTTTAATAAANTTTTAAATAAAATGTAACTTAAAAACTTTTTTAATACATACTTTGAATACAACTAAGAAAATATAGCTTTAATAAATTGAATTATCAATAAGGAATAATTGAAGACATGAGCAGTGATAATAAACTGACTTAACAACAATAAAAGTGTGACAATGGTAGAAACAAGTATGAGAGTTTCTGTAAGAGTATTACAACACTGTCATTTAGTGACGTTCGAGTGTACTTATATTGTGGCAACGATTAGTTAAATTAAATAATATAATTTGGCCTGCTGACATTTCATCCTGTGTAATGAGTTAAGGGCAATGTATCGGCTACAATCAGATGTGTGGAATATAGATAATGNTCATTTAGTGACGTTCGAGTGTACTTATATTGTGGCAACGATTAGTTAAATTAAATAATATAATTTGGCATGCTGACATTTCATCCTGTGTAATGAGTTAAGGGCAATGTATCGGCTACAATCAGATGTGTGGAATATAGATAATGTGAAAATTGCAAAGTAAAGTGGGTGGATCGGTTACTGTAACACTTGAGGATCGTATCTGCCCACATAAGCATTAAACATTATTTGGAAATGTCATGTTCAATGACACTTTTAACCATGTTGTATATTCTGTGTTTTTCGGCGATACACACGTTCACCAGATGAATCACTGGGTTATGGTGCGCTTCCTTTTGGAAGTGAAGACATTCACCAAGTGCGGTCTGAATTCTCGGATCCTTCACCGCACGTATCGTCGATACATGCGGCGTGGATGCACGAGGTCGCTCTCGTGGCGGTAGATTTTGCAAGTTTTGTGTACAGGCATCTTCTGGACCGACTTCCATGTTCGTTGTAATATGGCTGTTGCGCTCTGGTGTAAGCTCGTATGTCTCAAAATAAGAGTTATACATTGCTGATAGCGATGATAATTAAGTGGCAGTGTGAGATGAAAGTAAAATAGGCTTGCTGAACTAATTATGTATTAAATTATTAATCTTTGTTAGAATATATAACAAATATTCGATGATTTACCTTTTAGTTACTTGGTTTTTGTAAAATCCGTTATATAAGTACATTTTACACAAGTATTCGTAGCACATAGGATTATCAAACAGGTCTCTGTTTTGAACGAATATCAATAGAGGTTCAGCAACACAAAAAATGTGTGCAACATTTGAAAAATCTTCTACATGACAGAAATTGCATTATAGTTACAGGTACCTATAAAACCCAAGCGAAGATTGTCAGCCACGCGAGAATTCCACACGTAATGTGGTTTTCCACTTTTTTTTGGTATCTGTAAAAGGCCTACTTCGCATAATAAAAGCGCATTTTAAATGCGGGAGCGACTTCTTCTGTTACGAGAATAATTTAAGTATATCACTGATGGTAATGGTGGACGCTTATTATAATAGAAGTATGAAGTGTACATCGTCCTGCGCGGCGCTTGTTTGTTTTCTGCATCAGCGCTGTTCATGTGGTTTCGGCTCTGGGCGGTCCCGGGCGCCCTCAGCCGTTTCCAATCTGAGATTACAGGAACTACAGATGGAACATGATGTGTATTGTTCGGCGGGGGATTTGAATCCTAGAGACTGAAGGAGGTAGTAGACGTCGGTTTTTTTGGAACCTGAAGAATGTTGTGTTTTCCCATAAGAATTGTATAGCGGCTGAAGCAAAGTGTTTCGTTTTTATTAAGCATGTTGTTGTCACTTGAGAGTTATAGATATGATAAACAGCAGGTGCTAAGTTTTTGTTCCTAATATCATATGATGACTAATTGCATCTAGAAGTTTTTCACCTGTGTAATTTGCTGTTGCGAAATTGAATACAGTTTCAATATTCACCTGGAAAACTGAAGAGAAATGTCATCCTGTGTAGCGTATGGGTGTACCAACAGGAATGCAAGAAAGTGAGCAAAGCAAGCTAGGACTTGACATGAGAAAAATCCAAGACCTTAGATAAATTTTTAAAATATTATTTGTAAAATGTCGTACATTTTCTTGATGTGAGACTCGTGAGATGCAGCCATTGATAATATTTTGGAATTTCTCAAGTATGGTACCTAAGTGGAAGTTACCTTCATTCACAATGCTCCAGAATTTAGTGCCCACAAACATGGTCCATTCTTTGGCTTTTTCATAATTAGGCTAGATCTTTAATTAATCGACTTTCCGGAGATTAGTAAGATGAAAAGATTCTGAAAACGATGTTTTTGGACTGCTGGTTCATTTTCGCATGGACGTATTGTTGAAGTCGACATTGCAAGTTGTGCCATAGTGTGGAGGGCTAAGAAAATAAACTAATTTGCATGGTAGAAACATATAGACTGAAAAATAAAGTCATGAAAATACATAAAAGATATTGCATCTTGTTTCCGAAAATGGGTATCAGGCACTGCCACTCTATTTCATGGAGCATGAGTGAAGGGTCCATTTAGTGTCTTCATATGGGTTGTTTACCTTCTTTGTATGATACAGGTGTGGTCCTCCACACTCGCATCGCTCGCATTCTGGTATGCAGTCTCTAACAGATTTGTATGTAATCGGTTTTGTAGAGCTAGTGGTAAAAACTCTGGTGCTATATTGTTTCCCTGTTCTTCATAACCCTCCCCACTCTGGTGTTAGCCTACTTAGGAAGTAGGTCAAATACAATAATGTGCATATGTGGGAATGAATCCAAATCTTCAGTAAAGCCTAAGAGTTATTTTTACTATGCGATGTCAGAGCAAGTGTAATAGAAGAACAAAGTTAAAACAAACAGTGGGAATATATTGAGAAATACGAATCGTCAAGATTGTTTGAAAGTTAACTGAAATAAACAAAACCGTGAATAGTGCGAGATAAAAGCAGTGTGGGGAAACTAAATTTAGGAGTATTTAACTGTTAGATAGAAGGAAAATAATCTGCATATTGGCATCATGTGAGACCTGTAGAGCCAGGTTAGTTTAAACTATAAATATTCTAGTTTAGTTTGAACTCCAAAAAAGCTTAGGTTAATTTAACTTTCATAAAAGCCTAGGGTAGTTGAAAACCCAAAATTCTTAGGTAATTTTTAATTGCTATAGTTGGGAATATATTCTGTTTGGTTTGGAATACCATACTGAAAAACATTTAGAAACGCACCCTAGGAGCGAAAATATTTACGTGGCCTGGCGGTATCGTATAGTACACTCGATGTTATTTTGCGATACCGGAGTTGTTGTAAGTATTTTAGCAAATCACCGGACGTATATTTCTGTGTAAATGCAGCGGTATCGTGTGGTAACTGAGAGGGTGGTTTGTATGTTACTAACTGAGAGTACGTTATAGGTATCAGATAGTTAAATTAAACCATGTCGCTAATTGTTATTATGTGATACCGACATAACCAGTTTATTGCTAATTGTCTGCGACCAAAAACCCTCACGTTCCCGTGGATTCACCGTTAGGATGTAAGCGGGGAAGAGTGAGGGGTTAATATGTTTCATCATCTGCGCCGTGTTTGGGTCATCATAACGTCTTTGTTTATCGTTGTTATTGCATAGTAGCACTGTCCCGTGTCTTAAAATGCAATGTTCAGAATTTCGTTTAAATTTTCATAAATATTGCTAAAGTAAAGATTTATGCTATCCAAATGTGAAGAATTTCATTTGTTTTATATGAGTTTGTGATGCCCACTGGTGTCTAATAGTAATTTTCATAACTGGTTGGTTACATAATTCTTGATCATCTGTTCCTTATTTATTGCATACAATGTATAACACATTAAGTAAAATGTTTCATGTTTCCAAAGGATTTGGACAAGCGACTTCAGTGTGTTAGAGCTGTTGGAAGAGGAAATTGAGAACCATCAGCTTCAAGTGTTCTTTGCTCGTGCTACTTCAATGAATATTGTTTCAATAAGACAACTCTGTGTTGTGTATGGCTGCGAGGAAGTGCTGCGAACGCTAGAAAGTGCCGTCCCAATAATATTTCCTGCTAATCCACCACACTTGCAGCGGGAAGGTTGTGACTCTATTTATAGCTTTATCATGTTTACTTAGGATTTTCTTTACTCCAGAAGTGCGCAGACTGTATTGTGAGGATGTTCTAGTAATGTTGAACCACAGGCATAAGTTTTCTATGTTCAACAAAACAAAGGGTTTTATTTTTATCTTTTAAAAATTTGGGTAATCCTTTGTTGGGGTTTTCCCAAAATTTCTAATGAATAATCAAATAATTTAATTTTTGTTCTCTACTTAAGTTGTTGATTTATTTTTACATGGGTGCACTGTTGTATTNTTAAGTTGTTGATTTATTTTTACATGGGTGCACTGTTGTATTCAATTAGCAAACTCCAAAGTATACATGTCTCTGAAGTTCAGGAAAATTTCTAAGTAAAAAAGCAAAAAAAAATTAAATATATCACAAAAATGCCAAAGACAACAGAGCTAAATATTAAACAGTTTACTACTAGCTCCGNATTTGGGTAATCCTTTGTTGGGGTTTTCCCAAAATTTCTAATGAATAATCAAATAATTTAATTTTTGTTCTCTACTGAAGTTGTTGATTTATTTTTACATGGGTGCACTGTTGTATTCAATTAGCAAACTCCAAAGTATACATGTCTCTGAAGTTCAGGAAAATTTCTAAGTAAAAAAAAAAAAAAAATTAAATATATCACAAAAATGCCAAAGACAACAGAGCTAAATATTAAACAGTTTACTACTAGCTCCGNCAAAAAAAAATTAAATATATCACAAAAATGCCAAAGACAACAGAGCTAAATATTAAACAGTTTACTACTAGCTCCGGATAGCTAGCTGGTTGCACGCCTATCCTCCCTGGGGCACGAGCAGGTGAACTGATATGAAGCAGGCCAATGGCCACACCCCTGCGACTGGTCCGGGAAGCATTGTGATAATTTGCACTTGTAAAGTTTTCTGTAGCTGGTTGCGGATGTATTTTTTTTTTTACATTGTTTTTGGCTACTTGTGTGAGATTACTTTTTACGTTTTTACCTTGCAATTACCTTGATCTTCACAGACCTCCCCACTGTAGAGTTTCTTATGGCTACAGGTCACATACAATAATGTGTCCAAGCGGAAATGAAACTGAAACTTCAGGTCTCTATCTAGCAGGCGGTATTTTTATACTTTATGTTTGGAAGCGCTAAGGGCGACCAGGCACTCACATCAGATGACTGGCGTGCAGTCTTTCCATTGTCGACTCATCTCTAGGATATTTGAAGTAGCGATACTAACATTATGTGGCCTTGTTATAAAATAAACGTGTGCTGCGTATATTTATGCTACTTTGAATATTGCGAGTCTAATTTTTCATATCATCATTTAATTACGTAAACATCTATTTTAGCCATTTCCACTTCCCAAAATATACTTTAAAAACATGAGTAAATTCCAAAAGTTAAATTAAAAACGGAAAATTTTTCTAAGTGATATTGGAAAGTACACACTACTAAAAATATACAACATTTTTAAATGGCAGCTATACTACAGAAATTCTGCACGCTGTTTGCTAGTCTTAGACATGGCATTCTAAATTAAAGCCCAAAAAATAATATTTTCTGAATATTTTACAACATTTTATAGAAAATATCCTGAAAATATAAGTTTACTTGCAAAATAGTTAGGCCCATACGTGTGGGTGCCAAAATTTGGTGTAGTGGGTTTTTACATAAAATATTTACTTACAGAAATTACACTTTTCTGTGCCACTCTTTCGAAACTGCAATACTGGTATGTGAAAAAATTCAGAGTTAGCAAACAAAACAAAGTGTTTGCCTTGTAAGCAGGAGAACATTTTTGAAGTGTAATTATTTTGAGAATTTCCGGCGTAAGACTGATGCATAACAAATTTATTGTTGTCCCGCTTACTTTTCCTATGTACGTGACGTCTAGCTGAAAGTAAATGGTGCCACTCGAGTCGACTTGCCTTTGACTGACACAGAGCGTAGGAAAAATGCTTAAAACTTTCCATTTTTATGAAATTATGTCTCATTACTACTTACAGTCACAGGTAAGAAGTGACCTGAATAGTTCCGACACATTTAAAGAAACACCAAAAAGAATGCAGAAAGAAACATATACAAACACAAGACAAAAATTCATACCATTCGTATGAACACGAGAACAACAAACATGAAAATTACTTGAAAGTAAAATACTAACTACTTCAAATGCCACACAAATTTAAAAAAAATTCAATTGGTGCAGAAAATTTGAATTTTATTAAGGAAAATGTACGTGAAGGGTGAGAATTTAGTGATCGTAAAACTAATCAGATCTCATAGCAGTATATAATTAATTAAAAATCCAATGAAAACTGCTGTAATTCAAACAGTAATTCAGTTGTGATGAGATCGGTAAAACTAAATCACCTCTCAAAATAGAAGCAAACGAAATTGATAATTTACGTGAGAAGTGGAATGATGACTGTCTTATTTAATACTCAAGATTTAATGTTGGGAAAATTATGGTGATTTTTTACAGCTATAGAGCAAGACATCTCATCAAGTGGCTTCTGTTGAGCATCCGAATAAAAATTGACGCCCTTATTAATATCTGAAAACCAATTTAAAAGTTCAAATGTCACCCTCTTAGATTTCACTATAATTAAGCAATTCAAATAGCGTATAAAGTTTGCAGCACACAACGTAAAATCATTTAAATTAGTTTTATCAAACCTAATGTATGTTATANCAAATAGCGTATAAAGTTTGCAGCACACAACGTAAAATCATTTAAATTAGTTTTATCAAACCTAATGTATGTTATACTTAATCAGCTTCGGTGGAGACGGCAGCAGATATAGTTAAAGCACTTCAAAATATAATTGGTTTTGTGCCTCTTGTAATAATGCCCCGCATACTTAATACAATTAGACGCTTCTCAAACACCTTTCCTACCACTACGATAGGTGGTAAGTACAGAATTAAAGGAATTCTTGCAGGCAGACTTTATGATGCACCGCTTGTCATGCCGTCTGAGGAGNGGGTGGTAAGTACAGAATTAAAGGAATTCTTGCAGGCAGACTTTATGATGCACCGCTTGTCATGCCGTCTGAGGAGAGTAACTAGCAATGGGGTTCACACGGGGACGCTAATTACAATTGTAACTTCCAAAACGACGTCACTTCATGATACGTCACAGTCTTGTGAGTTCTGTAATGCAATGCATTCCTCCGTAGACAAGATTCCTTGATTAGACAAGGCAAATTGCAAAGAGAAAACGATGGCAAAATAATTAGCACATCCAAAGATATTTGAGGTCAGTTCGCATAACAAAATAAAAGAAAGATGTCGAACTTTCCAAATACGAGAAAATGTAAGCAAGCTAACATAAATAAATAAAAGTTACTGGTAATGTCCTGGATTACAATTCTAGTTTTTCCTGAGGGTAGGGGCTTTAAAATTACGTTTATAAGTAAATAAAAAGAAATGAAAACAAACAGAAAGCTTTAAATGCAGAAATAGTTACAAAGTAAAGAATAACTAAATATCAGTGTTTGTTTTATGTTTGATTGTAACTGTATCTTAAATATTTTCTTTAGAAGTTAAGAAGTGTTTGAAATATCTGGTGGTGAGTAAATATCTTAACCACAATATTGTTTATATAAATGTTTGGTGTTGCTTTAATGTATATTGTACGTAACCAGAAAATGGGGAATCATATAAAAATGAATAGGGAAATATTTTGGTAAGTGTGCACAATTGCATCTCTTTCTGGAAATCGTACGAAAAAATTCTAAAAATGGTATTGTTGTAGCTTAGAGAAATTGCTGTTTCATAATCACACAGCGACATTTGTATTTGGTTGAGGTCCTACAGTTCTTGCTAGGGGGAAGTGTTATGAAGTTCAAGGAAATTTCAGGGTAAAAACGTAAAAAATGTCAAATGNCCTACAGTTCTTGCTAGGGGGAAGTGTTATGAAGTTCAAGGAAATTTCAGGGTAAAAACGTAAAAAATGTCAAATGAAATGTAAAAAAATGTATCACATCTTGCTCTGGAGAAATAAGTCTCATGCAAGTCTGATTTGCAGAGTGCGTGCAGATGGTTAGTCTCTTGGCCACTATTCTGGAAAACAAGGAATACCTGGGGAAGTCAGGGAATTCTGATGGTCAGGGAAAATCATGAAAAATTAAGGGAAATGTATAAAATTGGTAAGAAAAAAAACAGCGTAAAGAGAATGCTACCATCGCGGGTTTTGTTCACCAAGTAGCATTAC
This sequence comes from Clitarchus hookeri, assembly GCA_002778355.1. Classification (NCBI taxonomy): domain Eukaryota; kingdom Metazoa; phylum Arthropoda; class Insecta; order Phasmatodea; family Phasmatidae; genus Clitarchus; species Clitarchus hookeri. The sequence continues at coordinate 131,421 of NQII01004827.1, read as the reverse complement.
ACTTTCACCATGAAAATAAGTTTTCTGACCACAAGATTCTATTTTTATGGCTGTTAACAAACGTGACATTTTTACTGTTCTCATTTCATTATAAAATTCAAATTATAATCNAATTCTATTTTTATGGCTGTTAACAAACGTGACATTTTTACTGTTCTCATTTCATTATAAAATTCAAATTATAATCTAAGTTGCAAGCAATGATTATGCCAAAGTAAGCATTCAGGAGAAATGCAAATTTTGTCTCGAAAACTAGGAAATGTCAAGGAATGTTAAAATGAAGGTTCAGTGAACATCATGGTCAAACATAATTACCTGATTCATGGTAAACAAAGGAATCGGCAGGTTTACCTGTACACCTTTTCCAATTGATGAATCACTGTTTCTATAGTTAAACTATTTTTCCATAATAGGCAAATAACTTATATAATTGTTAACAGTACTGATAAATTAAAAGGGAACCAACAGCAGAAAGTACAATAGTATACTAATCTACTTAGTGAGCAGGAAGAGGTGACTAAAGTTCAAAAATTGCTAATTCATATTTTCATGTGGGTATTATTGTATTCTTCTAAAAAAAAATCCACAAATCGGGACGGATTCAAAGGGAAGTATGTTACATGATTCACTACAAGCAAAATCTTATTAATATAAAAAAATTATTTGTAGACGTCCAGAGAACACCCTAATAGACTATCTCACCATTTAAGTTGCCCGAATTTGCAAACTACATTATTCTTTCAAAGATATTCGAAAATGTACCAAACGCTAGTGCAGCAGTATTCTTCTCATCCAACCATACACTCCAGCAATCACAGTGCTAGTGGAAATGAAAATTGCATAATGCTTACTAGCTCTCTCCATTAATATCAATGCGCATTTGTTTACACATCTAGTGCTGTAACGTATCACTCATAGACAGGCGTCAGCTACTGCATTACGATGTGATGCCCCATCATACAACGAAAATGTTCTGAATAATTAAACCATGCAAAATATCACAAAGCTCCTTGTACATTGCGATGCAGTAATATAAATTACATACATACCGATCATCTACGGACTGGTATTTTCCGTTTTTTAAATATATAATATTCTGCACTATTAACCTCACAATTTACTCCACCTGTCTCACAAAATTGGTAGATGTCAAATGATTACATTTGAAAATGCTGTTTCACTTTTGCCATGATGCTGCATTGAACACAAAACCATTTAGAAATAATGCATTTGTATTTACCAAAGTTTTATGCTAGACACATGTTTCTTACTCGCCCCACTTGCTTCTTTGACTACGGCATTTACAGTGACTGCATTGTAGTAATGATGATATCTGAGAAATATTTTGTTCAATTAAATGGTACAGTTAATTTCTGACCTACTGTATTGTGCTGTCGTGGTTAATGCCCCCAGGCACAGACTATGATGTGCTTGGAGGTTGAGGGTATTGTAATAATGAAGCCTTTTACTGTTTCATTTGTTAAGGACGAATATATTGTCTGGAGTTTACACAAGTACTACATACATCAGCCCTTCCGAGGTGTGGTACCTAATTTGACTACTCGTATTCACTGGGCGACTTGGTGGTTGAGTGGGGCTTCTCTGGGCGACGAATTTTATACTTAACTCAGCGGTGAGTTCTGTCAGCTGTGGTGGGTGATCTCCAGCGATGGGCGGCCTTTGGCAAAAGCCTGCGGCTGCTGCTGTCACACTGGACTGCTGTTCTACTGACGTACTGACGTGGCCAGGGGTCCGAACCCCTGACCTAACTCTCTGCTCGGTGGTCTTCGACTCGCTGCTCTCCCTGACTGACCTCTCTGCGCGTTACTCATCGACTGTCTCCTACTCTGGGCGGTAGTAATAAACTGACTGATTCCCACTACTCTCGAAACGGGGTTTTTATGCTTGCCAGCCTTCAGTCTTAATTGTCGGCACGTGGCGCCTTGAGGGGGGTGGGGGTGGTGAGGGAGGTGGAGTGGTAGAACGCAGAACAATGCCTTTCCAAACTCATGTCCTGGTTTCTGAAGGTTTG